>JAKSZP010005424.1:0-159340 GCA_022478985.1 Massospora cicadina
CTTAATGGGGAGTTTGTAAGGGCGCTGTTCAAGCTCCTTAAGTCGGGATAAAGCATTTGCTAGTAGCTTTTCAAGAGCAACTATTTTTAGAGTACAGGATCCCCTTTAGTGAGCACCATTTTGTAGGAATCCAGCTTACTTGTTCTCGCTGGTGCTTACGCCGCTGGTTCCCACAAAAGTTTTAATAATATAAATATAAATGTAACTATAAAATTTGGGTTTTTATGGATTTTATTAGAAGCGCAGGGTAAAAAAAGCGATCCCCTCAATATATGACTGATCAGTATTTAATGTGTTTTGAGGGTCAGAGGGAATTCAAGGACAGTTTTAAAATAGCTTTGATGCATTCCATGTTAGGAAATATGGTAAACTCTCCTATCAGATTAATGGAATTAGAGTTTTTATTGATTGCAGAATGGTAGTTGGGGTGGGTTTTTGGGGCAGAATGTACCCATGCCGTAAGGCTTTATTGTGCTTCAACCAACTACCACTAGTTAAAATATTTTCACCCTAGGGGGACCTCCGCCACGCCTATAAAAGAGGGGGTCCCCACATATGTGCTTTGAGGGACTTGGTTATGGTAGGGGGATTACCTTCCGCTGATTACCCTGAAGTCTGTATGTGGTCAGAGTAATATGACCATTCGATTTTACATTTGGCGACCATGCATGTTTCAAAATGTTATTACCAAAATTAACAGGGTTCCATTGAGAATTGGCCTGGGTCTTTTGGCCAATATCCTCAAAATAATCGTTTTTTTAATTAAATTGCTACTTGGATCATTGAAAACTCTTAAATGGCCAACATTTCCCCGTTTGGGCAAATTTTGACTCAAAACATTCTTCCTCTGCAGCTAGAGGGTAAATGTCTGACAGTGGCTTTAGCAGTTTAAGCGGGGAGAGCTACAGCTTCAGCTCATTTGGTGAACTGATCAATACCAACTAAGATATAGAGATATTCACCTATTTTATGAGGAAAAGGACCTACCACTAAACTTATGGTGCGGAAAGGTTGTTGAGGCGGCATAGGTTGATATTAATATCGGGCCTTGAAGCTGGATTGTTTCTTACATATCAAACATGATTCCAAATCTTTAGTTATGGTCTCCAAGATGTCCTCCCAGTAGTACTTCTCTTTCACACACTCTTATGTTTTTCGTACTTCGCCATGCCCAATGATAGTGTGGGACTCCAAGATGACAGAAACTCGCTCTGATGACCGGAGATAGGGCAACCAATTCACTCCTATTTTCTTATATAGCTTCCCATTTTCCACCTTGATTTTGTGGAGGTGTCTAGCGAGCATTTTTTGTCAGGTTCATCTTCAACAGCCCATGCATATGGAGTGAAGAGGATATTGTAGCCTCTCAGCTTCACTATTGTCTAAGCGAAGACGGGAAGCCAAGTTAACACATCCTCATTCATGTGTCGCATTCCTGCCTAATGCTCAATAGTCATATAAAAAGCAGGAGCTTCATAGCCCAGAGAGCCGACCGCCCCTTGGGGTCCTTCATATCCTGCAACCACTTTGGAGAAGCGTGGTCTGTGATTACTTTAAAAAGAGTCCCATATAGAAATGGGCGGTAGTGTTTGACAGCGAGTATGACAGCCTAGAATTTCTTCTCTGACTCTATATTTACGCTCAGCTTCTGAAAGCATGTTGCTAAAGTAAGACATGGGATGATCGACTCCATGCTTATCCAATTGAGCCAAGGTAGCTCCAACATCGTAGTCAGAGGCATCTGTGAACAACATAAAGGGTCTGCTCTAGTCAGGTCAGTGGAGTATTGTTCTTTTTTTGTAATAGCGCCTTCAGGGTCTCAAAGGCGGCCTTTTGTTTAGCACCTCAATGGAAGGGGTGTTCTTAGTTAAGAGGCAGACGAGAGGCTCACTGAGCTGAGCGAATTTTGGCATAAGTTGATGGTAATATCCCATTAACCCAAGAATACCTGGATGTCGTGAAGAGTTTTGGGCTCAGGAATCTTGAATATTGCTTCAACTTTATCTTTAAGTGGTTATATCCCATCTTGTGAGATAATGTGTCTAAGGCAATCCAGCTTTTTCTGGAAAAATGTGCATTTAGAGGACTAGAATTTAATATTTGAAGCAACAAGCGTTGAAACACCTCATTTAAATGTGCGAGAGGTTCATTAAAAGTCTTAGAGAAACCTGTAATATCACTTAGATAGACATTGACACAACTTTATTTTAGATCTTGAAAGATATGATTCATTGCTCGCTGGAAAGTAGCGGTCACGTTAAACAACCCTTGTGGCTGTCAGGTAAGTTGAAAGAGACCATCACTGCAAATAAGAGCATATTTCTCCTGTCTTGTGGAGAAATGTCCATTTGTCAATAACCGCTAGCCAGGTCCATGGCGGAGAAGCATTTAGACCCAGAGAGTTGGGCCAGAGCGTCATCAACGCGAGGGATAAGATAACAATCCTTCTAGGTGAAGTTAAACAAGTCGCAAAAGTCCACCACTGCCCAATGACCTCCATTTTTCTTTTTACAAATAAAGCGGGGATGACAAGTGCTTTGTGACGGCACCAGCAATCCAGAATCCAAAAGCTGTTTGAGCTCCATCTGATCTATAGCATCTCAACTTTTGATTTTCAATAGGTCTTAGAGTGAATGGGTTTAGCATCACCAAAGTCAATCATATGCATCCACCCCTTCATATGTCCATAGTCATTGTCAGATTTGAAGATGTCGCTGTAGGCCTAAAGTAATGTATGGACTTTATCCAGCTCATCTGGGGTTAGTTTATCGGATATTTGAAGAGAAGGTAGGGTACATATGGAGTGTTCATCAGGTAAACACATATTTGCCATAGATCCAATACAGTGGACTTTCTTGATGTCTCAATGGGTATCAGCAGGCCTCTTCCCATCTACTGATGCTTTTTTACCACCATATTCTTCTTGGTGAGACTCCCAAGCAAAAGTTTAATAGGCTAATGATAGCGGGGTTTAACACACCTGAGAAAACTCTGGGCTCGTAAGGACTAACTCCATCTATGCTAATGAGGTGTAGTAGAAAGTTGTATGGAATTCGAATAGTAATCTACGTGTCAAAGACCCTTTGTTC
This sequence comes from Massospora cicadina, assembly GCA_022478985.1. Taxonomy (NCBI): domain Eukaryota; kingdom Fungi; phylum Entomophthoromycota; class Entomophthoromycetes; order Entomophthorales; family Entomophthoraceae; genus Massospora; species Massospora cicadina. Next base: position 3,090 of record JAKSZP010005424.1, read on the forward strand.
CCCAGCCTTAATAACCACCTCTTCAGAAGCATAGAAAGGGATACCCTCCCGGGCATCCACCGAGGGAGGCAACAGTTTGGTATGCCATCTGGCTGTGGTTTAATGCAGGGATAAAGCGGAGGAGGGATACTCACTGTGCAAACATAATCCTTTTTATTGAGCTCATCATTAGACAGAATCAGAGGAACCTCATAGTTAAGCAGGGAGTGATAACCCTACTTCAAATTAATAACACCATCATATTCGAGCATAAGTTGGGTTCTAATGAGTAAATTGTAGGTGTTATTGGTCAAAGCCACTGTGGAAGCCAACAAGAGAAGCTTATTAAACAAATGAGCAGAGAAGAATAGGCTCCAATGGCGCGGGTGTTAATTGGGACCGCAGTTCCAAATTCTTGAGTATAGACAAGGTCAGGGGCCAGCTTAATTATCTTAATAAGATTGTTTGACACAACGTTCACTGGGGATCCAGTGTCAAGGATAGCTTCAACCTGCACTCCATTAAAAAGACCTCTAATTTAGTTAAAATACCACCCAAGCTGTGGGGAAAAGCAAGGACCTCTTTTAGACGAAGAGTGGAGTTAAGGCGTTTTGCAGTTTCAGGGTAATTCTTTTGGATAGTCTGCAGGGTAAGCACACACTGGGTTGACTGGAGAAATGTGGCAATGAACTGGTGTTGGGATTTTTCCCATATTACCAACCAGCTAGATTACCATGGATCGCTAAGGGATAATTTCCTAATGTGAGGTGAATTGAATAATGGTTGACCCTAATTTTGGGGTAACTATATTTGGGGGATTTTAGGTTACTCTCCTGGTTGGATCCATTGAGGATTGATTGGGATGAATGCTTAAGATCTCATCGGGAAGAGTTGCCAATGAAATAGGGGCATCTGATAGTTTATTAACTATCAGGTGTACCAATTGGGATTGGTCAGGTTCATCACCAACCAATTGAGAACTTAAGTAGTAAGTTGCAAGGTGAGTGATGCTGCCTGCAACTAGCAAATTAATCATTTAGTTTGCAACCTGCTTTAACAGGTAACAAATCCCATTACCTAAGCAGTTCACTTGCCAAATATGGTTGGTCCACTTGGATCCAGAGGAAAATGTTAGGGACACATTTTCCAACTCTTTCCTTTTTAGGTCTCAAGGATGTCCAATGATAGAATCCTAACCAGAATGGGGAAGACCATCACTGCTGAGACAAGGTTCAGTGATTAAAGGCAGCGGCTGCCGTTTCATTGAGGAGGTGCCAACTTAGGGTTGGGCGCCAAATTCCCCACTATAGATTCCCTAGAATTCACTAATAAATAATCACAATTTCCAAGATCATAATTTACCATATCACAAATTATTAGATTACTAATACTAGAGTATAAGCAGAGTAAACTTTATCAGAAAACATTTATTCTATCCTTTCTCAGGGATATTATTGCTATGTGCAATAATTGGGTGACTCTTTAAGATAAAGAGTAAAAGTTTGAGCGGGGATCCAGAGAAGAAGCTGAATCGAATTATTGTTGCTGCTGACTGTGTGTTGAACAAGAGAAACCGTAAACAGGGATCTAAAAGTAGATTGAGTTAGGCGGTATGAGGGAATGGATCCCTATTCAAGACATCATAAGTATTTGAATATAGGAAATACTGGCCGAGAATTGGACCAAAATCTAATACCTCCAATCAACTTCAGACAATAATTGCCATAAATATCAAACAATTATATCAAATATTATGCAATGCGGAGAATTTCCCAAAACCTGAACCTGTGCAATTAATAAATTTATAGGGGTTATTGGCTGAGAAAAATCAGAAAAACTATAAATTTGACAAAATGGTGCTCACTACAGGGGTGTAGTTGAGTTGAAGAACTTATAAGTGATGTCCTATAATGATGAGACAAGTAAACTACGGAGAGAGTTAGCCACTATTGATCAGAACTCCCTTAAATCAACGGATCATTGAGATTTTGCAACCTTAAAAAAGTCATTAAGATGGAGGAAGGGGTTGATAATGTCACTAGTTTCAGAAATGAGTTACTAGGAAAAGTAAAGTCATTAAATAAGAAAGAAGGGGACTTTATTTAAGAAGTTTTATTTCTATAAACAGAGCATGAAGCAGATCACATTCATTTAAGAGTATTTAGCGCTGATATCGAGTGGCTGATTAAACAGGTTGAGGAGTTAAAGACTCACAAATGTGATTGTAAGCCATATGCGGCGACTGATGTTGAAGAAAGATCACCCTATATGATAATTGGGAAGATGACTACCCCAAGAAACAAGCCACCCTCATCTGCCACTATTTTGGAGATGATGCCAGAAACACTCCACAAGTGAGCTGAGTAGCTGAAACCATAGAGTTGGCCAGAGAAACCTCAGAGAAAATCAAAGCGACACTGAAACTGACAACTTTCTATCAGAATAATGCCCCAGAATTTTTCTGATTGTTCAATATGATAATGTATAGATATGGCAATTGTAAAAAGACATTGACAATGATGAATTTCCTAGTTACTGAATGTCAAAACCTAATGTTGCCCCACCTGGAGGGGGACAGCTGGTCATACACAGATGCCAAAGTTGCCATTATGAAGCTTTTGGAAGTCCAATGCACATGTTAAAGTGAAAACAAGAGTTTATGGGAATTCAATTACATAAAGATGAATTCTTAGCAAGCTTTTAATATTGTTTCTACAGGAATCACAAATCCTGGTTAAAGCAAAGGTGCTGGATGATTTCTGTCAGAAAATTGACTATGGGCTCTGTTAGTAGGAAGGTCAACCAGTATGAAGACTGGTCAGCCCTTGCCATTTCGCCTTATGACATGGCCAGCAGTGCCAGCTGACCCTTGGCATGTCACTCGCGCCATTTGGGGATCTCCCAGCCTAATCCCTAACCAAAGAAATAAATATAAACTTATAACAATTGTGGATTAGAAAAGGGAGATATTTATTAAAAGGGAAGTGACAGGTATTTATACTATTTACAACAGGGCTACTGCACTCACTGCCGACCTATCAGCTCTTCCACTGGTCCTTACAGCCAACCACTCTTCTTCTACTGCACTATTATCTTCCCTGACATTGACCCTCTCATCTCATCCTTCCTGATGTCAGAATTAATTTTGGCTCATCCTCAGCCTTAAGTTGCTAGTGAGCCATATATAATATATTAATATAATTAAACATCAAATTTGGATTCAACCTTCAAGTTGATAATAATGTGCCAGAAACAGCTTCAGTTGCTCGCTTTGACTTGAAATAACTCTGAACTCACTGACATCTCATCTTGACTTGTCTCAGTCAATTGATTCTGAATCGCCTTATCCAGGCAATAATTGTTATAATAAATGAGGCACTAGAAATAACCCTCAGCTGCCTCAAACTCAAAATTTTCAGATCTGCTGACATCAAATTATCAATACAGGCAGCTAATTCATAGATGTATGCTTAAAGTGGATACTTCAGATTTCTGCTGGAAATTCCCACAACAGTCCATGAATGGCAGTTGGCATTGAACACTGTGTTGAGTTTTCAGCTGATAGTGCAAGCTAAAATAACTTAACAATGAAATTGAGGATATAAACTCGCTTTTCAAATGAAACTCCTGCTTGTAATCAGGAAGTAGATTCTCCAATAATCCTCAATAATAGTCAGGTAACTCTGGTATGCTCACTGTTCTTAAGTCTACTAGCACCAACAAATACAAGACCTTCTGTCTTTATACAAAATCAGAAAATTATTCCTATATAATTGGGACTACTTCTCTGGCAGGCAACTATGTACTTCTCTTTGGGAAGAATAAACACACACAACTATCTAATATAGATGTAATGGCAACAGATACAAATTTCAGACAGATGACAGATGGATAATAACTAATAAGCTAAGTGACAGTAGTTATTAATGATCAATAAAATAGTAAATGATGATTGATTGATGTTTTATTAATTGGCCAGGTGCTAGTATTATATAACTCTTAGGCATCTCTTGGCTGAACTCATCTATTAGATGAGTTCATTCATATTATGCCAATCCTCTACTGGTCATGGCAATAATTATTAAAAATCCCCAAGTCAATTTGGCCCATGAATTGACTAAAAATAACAATCATTTCAGCCTTATTGAAGGCAATTTTACTCTCATAATTGGGATGACTTTGGGTTTTGAACTCAACATCAAAATCTTCCCAATTAGAGCTACATCATAACTTGACATCTAACAATAAATGGGGAATAAAATATATGATCATAAAAGATGACGCACCACAAATTGGGACGTTGGCAGACCTCTTAATAGCACTAAGTACGCCCATAATCAGGACGTCTATGTTTAAGTGCTTAATTATCAATTTCATAAATCAAACCCAACTTCTGCCTTAATGCATTATGATTAATGCACTAATTTAGGAGGTGCAATTTTTTTAATGCCGTGGGACCACTTTGCACCCAAGTGTACCCATAATTGGCCATAATATAATAATATCATAGCTATTATTAGCTACAATAATCGGGCACCTCAGATGCAATTTGAGCAGTTATGAGGTGAATCTGATTTATCAGATTATGCAGATGAATCGTAAGGATCAAAGGATCCATCAAAGGAAGCTATCTATCAGCATTGATGGTTTTATCAAAGGGTTTATTTTTGAGTCAATCATCAAAATCTAACACACTGATTCTGCTGACTGATACTTATTGAATCATCCTCAGCTATTAGTCGCCAGAGATCCTTATACTAATTTAGGCACTAATTGGCCCTACTCAAACCTATTTCCAAACTCAGTGGAATACTAATTTTGGTTTAACCCAAAATTGGGGAGCAACTAACTAGTAATTGTATCATTTACAATAAAATTCAGTCAATGAGCCATTCCATTGGGATTGTTCATCTCATCCCAAATAACAATAAATAATTGGAGGATTCCATCTGGCTAAAATTCTGACAATTTTGATGCCAGAGTTGCATTACAAGAAGCCCTTTGACACTACCATGATTTGCACCAAATGATGTATTCCATGCTCACAATGCAAATTACTACCTCTCAGATGGTAGATAATTTGAAAATCTTGGGAGCAACCTTTGATGTCCCAAACAGAAGTTTCAAATTAAAACCAGTATCAAATTCAAATCCCAAGAAGGGGAACAAGGGTGCTAAAGAGATTAACAACAGATCCATGCTGGGGAGAATCCCAAAGACTTCAAATGGATTAATAATAATGAGAAAGTCTGATACCAATGTGGAGGAAAAAGACATTTCGCTGTACACTGCAAGAAACCCAAGGATCAAATCAACGTGTTCCAAGTGAAAGAGTCTGCAACTGCAAATGAGTCAGGAAAAGGGCCCGTGGCCTAGATGGGGGACAGTCAAGATCTGCAGAGAAGCCTGTTACTCCTGATCATATGCATGAGAAATTGACATTAGTGATCTGTTTGTGGATGAAGACGTATAGGATCAACTGTATCAAGTGGTCAATTTGGATGTGAATGCAGTAACAAGATACGGGGCAAAAGGGATTGACCCCAATATAATCAAAGAAGTTTTCCGGCCATATGCCCAGCAACTAGCAAATAAGATTCAAGCTGCAGATAATCCTGAAGAATTGACCAAAGTTCGATTAGATGATGCAAACCTATCAATTCCCCTCAGTGCAATTAGGAAATCATTTCATGATTTATCAGCGCAAATCATACACACCCTCAATTTGGCTAATAATTCTGCTATACACTCAGTAAATGCTATCTTAAAATACTCCAAGTGTACATATATAGATATTAGTGAAACAGATATGGGCGATGTGTTTGTTGATAGTGGAGCACCTATTAATATTGTCTTGACCAAGATGGTGAAAAGGATGAAGATCTCACCTGACTTGGAACACAAGAAGGAGTATGGGACAGCTGGGCCAAATAGCACCATCTCATGTGGAGTGTATAGTACTTTTCCACTTCGATTTGGATTTTAGGTGGTATATGTGCAAGCAATAGTTTTGGACAACCAAAACTATGACATTCTGATTGGGACAGAATTTCTATGGAAGTACAGATTTAAATGTAACATTGAGGATAATATGTTGACCATATTGGGTCAGACGCTACCATTGGTCTATCAGAAGGATGGAGAAGCTCCACTGAGTAGAAGAAATAACTTTATCAACTTGATATACAAAGATGGCATTGTCCTCATTTTACCAACTAGTTGGCCAGAAGCGATGAGAAATGCGATGGAAATCCTAGAAAATTGAGAAATTCCACTGAGTATCAAGAATGCGAAAACCATACCGCTGGGATCACAAATGATAGTTGGCATGGGGTTGACATTAAAGATACCGAAGCTGCTGTATGGGGAGGTCAGAAGCCCCTGAAAGAAGTCCAGAGTAGATCCTTGGTGGCTCTCTGAATAATAATGCCAGGCCATGGAGGAATTCGAGTTCTTTTGTAAATTTTTAGTGAAAAACTGATAAAGATTGAGAAGAATCAAGAGTGTCGCATTTGTTCATCTAATCCTGATGGCTGAACTGAGGGAATTTCACAATTTTGGGACCTTCAAAGAGATGGGATTAAGCTGGGGTAACTGAGTGTATCAATCTATTGGTTAATTGAGAGCAACTCGCTGATCTGATGGAAGGACAGCAAGGGGAGGTGCTCAAATTATTCAAAAGAATATTGGGAAGTATTTACCCAGGGCGACCATCTAGGATTTGTAAGAGATGTGACTTACAAGGTTAATACCAGTGAAAATTTGCCAATCAGGATGAGACCAATTTGACAGTCAAAGGTGGCCAAAGTGTTAGTAGAGAAATAAATCAGCAAACTAGTGAAGCATGGGCTTCTAGTTTCATCGCTAAGTCCCTGAGCGAGTCTGATTCTTATTGCAAAGAAGAGTGATAGCTCTAATTGGTTGGTGATCAATTATCAGAAGCTGAGCAAGATTTTAAAGAAGGTATTGTATCCCCTACCAAGAATTGATGATGAACTAGATCAATTGGGAGAAATGAAGTATTTCTCCACGATGGATTTAGTATTGGGATATTGGCAAATCAATTTTCCAAGAGAAGACCAAAAATGCATGATCATCACCGAGCAGGGTCTATATCAACTGATGAGGATGCCCAGGGTCTGTGCAATGCGCCTGTGACGTTCCAGAGGGCCATGGACGCTATACTAAATGAATTGAAATTGTCATGCGTCATGGTGTACTTGGACGATATCAATGTGTTCAGTAGGACGTTTACTGACCATTTGCACCACTTGCAGGAAGTGTTCAAGAGACTGTCCGCAGCCAACCTGAAGGTTAAGCCGATGAAGTGTCACTTCTTCAAGAAAGAGTTGGAATATCTGGGATATGTGATCAACTCTAGTGGACTGCAGCCGCAAGCCCAGAAGATTGAAGCCATAGAATGAGTGGCTGTATCAAAGAGTATCTGAGATATCCAAGTGTTCCTTGGAATGGTCAGATACTATAGAAAATTTATTCAGGATTTTTCCAGAATTGCCAAATCCTTATTCCATCTGTTGAAGGATCCAAAGAAAGGATTCATATGGAATGAGAAGCACTAAAATCCGTTGATAAGTTGCACCAGTACTTGATACATTTTCTAATTTTATAAATATCCATATTTTAATTGAGAAGATATTATACAAACTGATGATTTATTGATGGCGATTGGTGTCATATTGAGCCAAGTAGATGAACTTGATGACAAACATCCGGTTGCATATGTGAGCCTGACACTCTCAACCGCTGAAAAGAACTACACCATAACTGAGCGTGAATGCCTTATGGTCATTTACGCCTTTAAGAAGTTTTGGGTGTACATCCGCGGAACACACTTCAAAGTGGTGACGGAACACTCCTCGTTGCATTGGCTTCACAATTTGCAAGAACCATATGGACAACTGGCCAATGTGCATTGAAGTTACAGGCTTACAATTATGAGATTATTTACCAAGTGGGGGCTTCTCATCAGAATGTGGATGGCTTATCACGGTTACTAATAGTCCAGATGGTATACTAGCAAGTGGATGAGGTATTCCAGAGAATGGTCAATAAGAAATCGAGAAATGAGCCCTAAGAAATCCATGGTGTGCTTCAAAAAGCGATGGAAAACACTGAGACCATGGATGGACAAGTTTTTAAGAAGATTGATGGGAAATGGTTACAATTCCTAAAGCCATCGGAAAGAGCAGTTAATGTGCAAGCCACTCATAAGGTTGTGGGCATGGGGGCCTAAGAAAAACGACTGACCATATTCGCCAGTACTACTACTGGGAGTCAATCAACTATTTTGTGGACTATCTGGATTATTGTGTGGAGTGCCAGTTTCACAAGCCACATAAGAATATGACTGGATACTGAATGGTCTGCCCTGTATTTGCTTAGCATAAAGTGTCCATTGATGTGATAGGACCGCTAATGATGAGCACAGGGGGATCAAGTACATAATAGTTGTGATCAATCATCTGAAAATATAAGTTGAGATGAAGGCATAAGCGAAAGTAGATGCTACCAGTACTGTGAAATTCATCCTAGATCAAGTGGTATATGGACATGGATGCCCGCAGGTCCTGCTGAGCAGTAATGGGACAATTTTCACATCTCATTTGATCAAGAAATTAAATGAGATAATGGGGATCCAAGGAGTTGTATATTTACCCTACCTGCTGGAGATAAATGGACTGGTGGAACAAGTTAATGGGATACTGGCTGCGATGCTAAGGAAGCTGGTCGCAGGAAGAACTTCTGCAAGGGAACATACCTGAGTTTGGTGACATTCACCTACAATATCAGTCATCATATGGCCATGGGAAAACGCTGTTTGAGTTTCTATACAGGAGGAAGGCCGCGTTGCCACTAATTTTATATTTTGTGGTAAAACCAACATTGGATACGAGTGCTGAGTAAAACCTGAACTGATTGAAGAATATCCTGATTGAAATGTAATTGCAAGCATTCAATACTACTTTAAAGATAATGATATGAGCAAAAATGATGGACGATAAGAACCAACTGGCCTTATCAGAATACCAAATAGGTGAAAGAGTTTCATATTCCAATATTCTAGGTTTTGGGGAAGAAACAAGTTGGATGCATTGTGGTTGGGTCCATTTGAGATTATCACCAAGATAACGATGGATGCCTACTCCATCAAGAACCTCTTAGATGGAAGGGTAGTAAATTAAGTCCATGATAAGTATCTAAAGCAATGGATCAATGAAAAAATAAATAAAGGAGTTCCCAAAGGACCGCTGAAGTATTAAGTTGGTTATGTCCTAATGATTTGGTCAAGTCCTAAAAAAGGACCTCTGAACCAATCTAGATGGTTAAGTCATAAAAAAGTAAGACCTCTGAACCATAGAAACTGGTAGGTATAAGCATATCTAGAATCCAGTTCAGGGGGAATAAAGTAAAAAGATGGACCACTGAACTGAAACAAAGTCAAGTCTCATGGGCAAAAGAAGAAAAAAATAAAAAGATTGATAAAAATATAGGAAAATTTTTTATTAAAAACCGATAGAAAACTGATATAATTTTATAATTTTTTTTCTATATTGATTATCCTCAATTCAGGAAGATTCCGCCTATGTCACCTCTTGGGGGAGGGAGGATGGATCATAGTAGGAGTGAATAACCCATCAAAATCTATGTGAGGTCAGATGCTAGCGTGGGCTAGAACTACATGAAACTAAGTTTGTTGAGAAGTCGCAGATCCCTGTGAGAAAGCAACTAGGGGAAGGGAAATTGAGATGTCAGAAGAAGCTAAACATGATACCCCAGAGTGGGGAGGGAACCAACCGTACAAGAAGAGGCAGTAAGCAAATAACCCTGAGTAATCCTGATAAGGCACTGAGCTGGGAGATTGGCCTTGAGCGCTTGCTGATGGGCTTCATTAAGAACACCAGACATATGGGCTGGCAATGAACATGGGATACTAGATGGGGGTTACCAAATCATGCCCCCTATCAAAGCCGTCAGTGATAGATACTGATGGTATGCGCCAAAAATGAGATAGTCATAAAAGGAGTGAATGGCATCCTGCAAGCAATGACTACAAGCTTCTCAGAAGCTGAAGCAGAAAGAGCAGAAACTGGGAGAGGCTGGAAGCTTCATGGCCCAACTTCAAAGAACTTGGCTGGCAAAGCAAAGAGCATAGGCTGCAATATCCTGATCTAAGATGTTTTAAGATTGGAAGAATTCAGAGCTATGGAAAAAGCCTCAGTGACTTGGGCCCTTAGTTCTGAATAGGGGAGTTCAAAATGTACACTGATGCTGTTGTGAGTTTGGTGGATAAGACAGCTGGCTTGTAATATTGACTTAGTAAGAAGAGAAACTCAAGAAGCAAGTATGATCTAGTGATGAATGAATGATCAAGAGCGAAGGGCATTAATTCAGGAGGTTCGATAATGATGTTAGGAGTATTTGAGAAAGGAGCCAAATCTAGGAGAGTCTCAAAATCTAACTCTGGAAGTGACTTAGAAGAATCACTGAGAGTCATTCAAGATGATTGCTAGCCTGGTTTTGGAAGAGTTGGTTACCATTTCTGGTAATTTAATGGAAGGGCTAGCCACTGGTGCCAGGTTAGGCGTATGAGTCCCGTAAGGACCATAGAAGAGGTTCCATTGTACAGCCCGACTCATTTGCTGGAAGAGTCAAAGACCTTGATCAGACAAACTGTTGAGCAGGTGTTGGTACCAGAACTTGGAATTCGATAGATGAGCTGAATGATAGGGGGGATGTCAGACTATATGATAGCTGACTTTATGCATTCTAAAATCAATCAAGCTCCAATTTTGGAAAATTAATCTCAAAATTAATGGGATAAACTCTCCAAAGAAGAATTAAGAATGATATGAGCCAAGAGGTTATGAGAAGAAAATAACAAGGGCGTACATAAACGAGCATTATAAATTGGGCTGCAAAAACATCAATGGCAAGAGTCTCCTGCCAAGGATGAGGAGAAGATCAGAAAAATTGAGGATGCTGGACCAAGAATCCTGAATATGACAGCGGGTCATATGCCCCGATGGAAAACTGGATCAAGGAATAATATCATCACAAGTAAATTGATCAGCCCAGCACAACAGTAGATCTTGGGAACAGCACTCTGAGTAGGTAGTATCAAGGAGGAAGAGGAAGAGAGCCACATGCCAAAGGTCGTCCTCAGCAGCGTTGAGTATTGGTGATCATACTCTGCTTGAGCAAATAAAATATTCGACCAAGTGTCCAAAGTGGTGTTCTCCTGCCCCAGTCCATTTCTCGCTGGAAATCTAGGCAAGAAGGGGGATGTGTTAGGACTTTTGCCTATCTTCCCAGCTGGCTAGATTACCAGGAATCTCCAGGGGATAATTCCCTAATGTGAGGTAAAATTGAAGATTAATTGACTCCGATTTCAGAGTAACTATGTTTGTGATTTTTTAGGTTATTTACCCTGTCAGATCCATTGGGATCAATCTGGATGAAAGCTTAAAATCTCATCATGCAGAGTTGCAAACGAAATAAGGCCATCTGATAGTTGATTAAATATCAAGTGTACCGATTGGGATCAATTGGGTTTTATCACTGACCAAATGAAAATTTAAGGAGTAAGTTGCGTGGTGAGTGATGCTGCCTGCAACTAGTAAATCAACCGTTTGGTTCACAACCTGCTTTAATAGGTAACAATTCGCATTACCTAAGCAATTCGCTTGCCAAATATGGTTGGTTCACTTGGATCAAGAGGAAAACGTTAGGGACACATTTTAACTTTTTTATTTTAGGTATCAAGGATGTCAAACATTGAAACCTAGCCAGGATGGTGAAGACCATCACTGCAGAGACAAGGATGGGTGATTCAATAGCAAAAACTGCTGTTTTTTGAGGAGGTGCCAACTGAGGATTAGGCACCAAATGCCTCACTATAGATTCCTAAGAATTCACTAATAAATAATCATAATTTTCCTGATCAAATTTACCATATCACAAATTTTCAGATTACTTTTACTAAAGTAATAGCTTAGTAAACTTTATCAGAATCCATTTGTTTTATTCTTTCTCAGAGATAATATTTCTGTGTGAGATAATTAGGAGACTCTTTAAGACAAAGGGTAAGGATCTGAGTGGGGATTCAGAGAAGAAGTTTAATCAAATAGGGGATTGCTGCTAATTGTGTGTTGAACAAGAGAAACTGTAAACAGGGATCTAAATTAAGATCGAGTTAGGCGGTATGAGGGAACAAATCCCTATTTAGGACATCATAAGTATTTTGAGAGGAAATACTGGCCGAGCATTGGACCAAAATCTATTATTTCCATTCAACTACGGACAATAATCGCTATACTATTATCAAACAATTATATCAACTATTATACAATGTGGAGAATTTCACAAAGTTTGAGCCTGTGCAAGCAATAAATTTATAGGGGTTATTGGCTAAGTATAATCAGAAAACCTATAAACTTTTACAACTGGCCCACATCACTAGCAGTGTCAATAAGCTCAAGATCCCTTATCACTTGCTGAAGGAAATTTTGATGAGGGATCTTAGCTTAATTTACTCTCTCCAAGTTCAATCAATCTGGTACCACCACTTCACCTGGGGCTCCTAGAATGTAATGACCAACATCTTCATCATCCCCTTCAGACTCGTCATCTGAAGGGTTATCAATGCAGGTTAGGGAGCCCATAGGTGGGGTAGGTTCAGAACTTCTTTTATGGGATGATAGTCCTGGGGTTGATTCAACACCTTATTGACTTTCGAGGGAGGCGTAGAAATTGACACAGCTTGAGTTTCGACCTTCAAATAGGGGTTTGTGCTGCCTCATGGAGATAGGATTCAGACTAGAGCTAGCTGAAGGAGAGGTTGAGGGGATAGCATCGTAGCGGTGGATGCTTTAATTTCATCAGCCTTCAGGTCGTTCAGTAGCTGGGTTTTTTGAAACAGGCGGTTTATCCTAGGTGACCTAGTCATTTACCAATTGTTTGTGAGCGATTGTGCCCTGAGTGAGTTTTTAAGCTTGGGAGCTGGCTTTGGGACCACTTGGGAAGGCCGCTCTAAAGAAGAAGATGGGCAAGGCAAGGGACGCCTCCTTTCAACAACTGAGTGTTTTGAACTGAAGACAAAGGGGAGCACTTCCCTGTCACAGCCACTACCATCTGCTTATTGTTATGGGAAAAGTAGCAGTTTGTGCTGGCAACTCCGCAGGAGCAGGTTTACAGAGGGAAACAGCCGTAATAAAAGATAAATTGGTCAGTTTAGATGCTTAACTCAAAGATCTTTGTGTAGGGCCAAGCTCATAGATATCAGCAACCGCTAATAAGCCTCCTTGATATTTGAACAGTTATGAAAGTGCGCTTTATGGAAGAAAGATGCATCGCCAAGGAGGGATGAGGTGCTAAGCGAGCCAAGATAGTTGCAATTGCATCATTGAGAAGGAGCATTTGGGCAAACAACAAAGGATGATCTTTAATATAGAAGCGCTCAACAAAAGAGATAACCAAATTTTACCTCGTGCAGACTAAGGCACACAAAGGCTGTTTTTGTCGTTGCAAACTATGCTTATAGCTAAATTCATCAAGAAGCGCTTGCTTAACTCCGCCCAAGTGCTGAGGTTGACCATGGTGGGGACCATTGTTTCTTGAGCTAAACGGTTTAAGCAGGGAAGAAGGTACTAGATCTTTTGTTAATGCGTTGCATATTCCATCGCAGATTCATAAACATAGAGGAACAAGGCAATACTACCCTCACCAGGTGTGAACTTGTCTTGAAGAGGGGGTTTTTGTATAGTTGGGCGTTGAGATGAGTGCTGCTCAAGCGGTTTAAGGCGAGACAAAGACCTGGATAGCTGTTGATCCATAAGTGCTAGCTTAGGGTTAATGTCAGCGGAAAAGATAGAAGGGTTATTACCTCCAACAGCCTCCATTACCATGACGTTTTTGTGGTGTACAGGACCCCCTATAATGAGCATCACTTGTTGGGCTTTTGGCTTGAAAGGAGGCTCGCTGGTGCTTTTGGCCTTGAATCCAACAATAAATGTGAGGGGCTTTTCTCACCACTTATATGAAAATAATTGAGACAAATAAATCGTATAGAGGGTTAATTTTTATAGAAGTTTATTGGGCGCAGTGTGGGGGTAAAAGATATATATATATAATAAATCGATAATTTTATATAAAACAAATTTTCTTTCTCGTTGCAATCACTATTGCAACCTATTCAATTCAAGACTAAATCTAGTTTGATAATCTCACAGAGGAGATTAGTCTGCGCCCATGTCAGGGAGCAGTTGGGCAAGCAAGGTAAGAGGAACAGGTGGAAGGCCCGCAGCCTCCAACGTTCAAAAACGCCCCAGAGAATCTGGCGGAATTGACAAAAATACTAAGAAACTGGCGGTCACTATTTCCCTGGAGATACTCACATGGCAAGCACGATGCAACCAGTACATCAACACGCCACACTCCCAGCCACTTTCGTCGGTGGAATTTGGAGTCCGCGTGTTTCTGGACATCCAAAAAATGGCCTTATGGGAAAAATTTTGTGAAGATGTACACACAATTTTCCTGACCGCGGTGAACGTTGCACCTCACTCCATGTCATATGGTTGGCTGGACCTAGGTTTCGAAAGCAAAACAGCAGCAGACAAGGCTGCAGTGGTGCGCATAGTGGTTGACCTCCCCAAAGGGCAACAGGTCATCGAAACTAAATGCACCAGATGGACAAAATCAAACCAAATTTTCCTCACGTTCAACTTTTTGCCTACTACGGTAAAACGTGACAATTTGGAACAACACCTGAAAGATGGTCTCACCATATACGGCAAAATACAATCTTTCAAAATGCAACGCTTCACACTGATGCCACACCTGTGCACTGGCAAAGCCATCGCAGTTCTGACCCCAACTGAGGAGATCGCGAAGGACCTAACCCAGATCCCACACTCCACTTTTATTGATATTGCAGGGCATACCACCCACCCATTCCAGGTGATCGTGGACAGCGCGCCCCCCATTTGCACCCACTGTGACGCGTTCAGCCATAAGGCACATGCATGCCACATCAAGGAGGGCGTCACATTCCAAGAGCACCCCTTGGCGGCCATGGCCAGTGGAGAGGCACACTACAAACCAACCGCAAGCACCAAGGAGGCCTTCCCATGAGGAGCACAAGGCTTCTACCTACTGGTAAAGCCTATCTCCCCACAAGAGCAGAAAAAGGCCAAGCAGGCCCATAGGGCCGCGGCCAAGGAAGCAGCCAAAGCCACCACCGCTATCCCACACTCACATCGCCAGGAGGACATGGAGACCTTCGCGGCAGAAGCAACTCAGGAATCCATCAACCAATCAGATTGGGAAGCCCATGCCATGCGGGCCACTCAATCTAAAGAACCGATGGGAGATTTGATCTCACCCAATCGTTGCACCCAGGCTCCAGTTGAAACTGACTTGAGACCCATCCCAACTAAAATTTTCTTTCAACCCACTCAATGGTGCACCAAACTCACCCGCACCACAAAAAATTCATCCAACGTCAGGAAAACAAAAAGTGAAGGCTAAAGCAATGCGACTCTTTCTGAAAAAATCAACTAAAACTCTGATAGCGTTGCTGCTAACACCCACGCTGCTGTGAAGGTCCGCGGGGATCTAGGAGAGGATGGTGGGCCCAGGTGCCCACCCCCTTGCACCTAAGGTGCGATGGGGGAAACCTTCACTCTAGGGATGTTGAATATTGCTGGACTCAAGGCCTCCCTGTCCCAGGCTAGGAAACTGAGTTTTTTACAACACAATATACCCGTGGATATCCTGGCCATCCAGGAGTCCCACTGTCCACGAGGTTCTGAGGAAGCTTGGAAAACAATGCTCCTCCCATCCCTATCCTTTTGGTTGATGCACTGTGGAGTGCTAATTTGGAGAAATAATTTTTCAAATTTTTATCCTCAGAAACATTCCTAAATGGCCGAGTGCTTGTTGTCACCTTCTCGTGGGCTGACGTAGCACATGCAATCATCAACATCTATGCCCCAAACGGTGCACGTGAGCATTGGGAATTTTTATTGTCAGCCAAATCCCTCCCTCTACCCCCAGACTCCTTCATAGTTGGTGACATGAACTGTTGGCTAAACACATCAACGGACTGGTAGCCTTCCTCACCCCACGCCCCCCAGGGTCACGTAAAACTACGCTTTTTAAAGGCCACCCTCAGGTTAATGGATGTGCTGCCACGGCATGCATTGCTAATCGAAAACATGATGCGGCCCCACGTCCACAATGGCCAATTAAGGTCCATGACCCACATCGACCTTATTCTAATGCTGGCGAAATTCCAACCCCACATCTCCCACTTTAAGACAATAAAATTGAAATTCTCTGACCATTGAATGGTCTCATTAACCTACCACCTACCTGTTACAGCTGCTAAGGCCCCACATTGGTACAAAATCTGCCCCCCAAGCTCAGGTCGCCAGGATTTTCCACGTGGGTAGAAGAGGCAACTATGGCAAAAAAGTTTGTTGCACCATTTTGCACGGACCCCATTTCCACATGAGCAACTTTCAAAGATGACACCATCTGCCACTCTCGCCATCTCTCCTCCAGATGCTCATGAGCCACATCAGCGGTTATCTCGCGCACTCTGGAAGAATTGGCACACTTGGAGTCCAACATCCCAGTTACAGGATACAGCTCTGCGTGGGGATGGAAGTGGGTGGAGGCAGCTGCCCACCTCAACGCACTTAAAAGACAACACAAACATCAGGTTTGTGTTCAGTACAGGCCACACGCATCACAAAAGGCGACAAGTGCACCGCACATTTCTTTAAAAAAAATTTGTACCACACCAGAGCGTGGCCTGCACACAGGTGAAAAATTGGATAATTCCATTGCAGATACACTGGCTGAAGTGGCAATCGAAATGCAACAGTATTACTCTAAGTTGTACTGATCTGACCCAATTCAGCTGGCTGAAGTGGCAGAATTTCTCGACTGAGCCCACATCCGCTCCATTTTCCAATACCCAGAAATAATGAATTTGATTACTCCGAACGAATTATGGACTGCCATTCGCGGTGTGCAAACTGAAAATGCCCAGGCCCAGATGGCATTCAATATGAGTTCTACAAAAAATATTTCAAATATATATCCCCATTGCTGCTTGCCTCACTCAACCAAAGCCTGTTGGAAACGAGCCTCCTACCAGGAGGACATGAGGCCTTCACTGTCACACTCTTCAAGAAAGGGGATAAGCTAGACTTAGCCAACTGGCACCTCATTTTTCTAACAAACACAGACACCAAAATTTTAACAAAAATCATGGCTAACCGTTTAGGGACTGTAGCATCTGCCACCATCTCCCCAGAACAATTCAGTTTCATACCCAGAAGGTCGATTTGGGATAACGTGCACTCTGAGGCTAATGTATGTCAGTCCACAGCCTCTGTGGCACTTGTATTCTTGGACCAACAAAAGGCCTATGATAGAGTAAACTGGGAATACCTCAGGGCCTGCCTCCATCAATTCCACCTACCCCCTCGCTTCATCAACTGGGTAATGCTGCTCACAGAATATGCAACAATGGTAGTGCGTGGCCCTGGCTTCCTAACGGAAGTAGTCCGCCCTCAAAGGGGCTTGCGACAAGGGGACCCCCTCAGCCCACTCTTATACAGCTTCAGCCTTGACCCATTAATGCGAAATTTGAATGCCCAACTCACTGGGGTCCACGTGCCAGGCCAAGCCCCAGTCAAGATAATGGCGTTCGAAGATGATTGTGTGGTTGGGGTGTCTAATAATCAAGATGCACGCGCGCTTGAAGCTCTCATCCAGGAGTATTCCCGGGTAAGCAATGCGGCACTGAACGCTTCCAAAACCGAAATCATCCTCCTTGGTTGGTTTCAGAACTGCTGGACCCCAGCAATTAGTTCCCAACTCGGCCCATCTTCACGCCCATGTCCTCGCCCTACTAATTCAAAACACACCGCCCCACTGGTGCTCCCCTTCATGCCACGTCCTACCATAGGACCAGTACGCCATCTGGGCGTGTGGATGGAGGCAGGCGGATACGCATCAGCAGTAATGGAGTGCCATATTCTGGATAACGTGACAAAGCGAATCGCCTCTCTCAGAGACCACCCTACTTCCCTTACTGGCAGGATTGTTTTAGCCATCTCCATGCTTTTCTCCAAAGTCTGGTTTGGAAACCATGCCATCCCCTTCTCCCCAAGCTTCTACAAATCCTTGTACGCCTTGCTGCAAGGATGGCTTTGGTCAGGCCGCCTTCCACCAGTGCGGCTAGAGGTCATGTTTGGCCCTCAACATCATGGTGGCATGGGCCTGCTTGACTTCAAAGCCCATGCCGCCAAGATCCTGGGCACCTGGATTGCGGCCATCACCACCCCTACACTCCCCTCCCAACACTGGTCCCGCGCAGCCTGCTCCAACTTCTCCCGCGCCTTGGGCCCCAACAATCCATCAAACCCCCACTCCCTGATGAATACCTCGCATCACACACATCGGCCACAGGTCCTCACGGGACTAAAACCCACTACAAACGAATCCTACTCTTTATGCAGAGCGCTGAGTGGAGAATTTGTATTAGCGGACATACAACCCAAAGAGGCCGCCCCTCTCCTCAGTTCACACAAGAGGTACAGGGGCTACCCATCCATGATGGCGTGATCCCCATTTGACCCCATGTCCTATCCAGGGTGGACTACCTGGACATGATGGACATCCCTTACTCCATTGAGGCCCAAAAAAATATCTGGAAATATGTACATCATCCTCTGTTGCAACCTCAAGTCCGCTCCCATGTGTGGCGCTGCCTGAGGCGGGTGTATCGTACAGCTGAGCGCTCTAACGCTTTACACTCATCCTGTGTCGTGTGTGGCCAGTATGGAACGCTGTTTCACCGCATGGAGAAGTTCCCTACCTCTAAAGTGATATGGCGCGAAGTTCAACGTCTTCTGGGCCAGGATCAAACGCATCCCTTCAGTCTGTCAAGAGATACGTTCACTCTATCAATGGCCTCCCCCTTCTGCCCTCCCTTCGTGCTTTGGTGGTTGCAATCGCCATGTGGACCATCCACACGATTGTCTTAGATGCCATCGCAGGCTCCACCCCCACCCTCCCAGAAGCGGTCCACAGATTCTGGTCCTATTTGGTGGACCACTTTCAAGCGTGGATATTTGGATACCTCCCACCGCGTCGCCAGCAGCTGGTCTCCTCCTGGTTCCCAGTCTGGTTCATCAAATCAGACCCCTTCCTCCACATGTGCTCAATTGTGGCTATGGCTCCTTCACACGTTTCCTCCCCCTCCCCATAAGTGGCGTTCCCGCTGGCAACAAGAGATAGCATCGCTTCTCTGGGGTGCCTCCCCTGGTACTAAGTTTTGTCTCTTCTGAGTCATATTTGGAAGTGTCTGTCCCATGGTCAGCCTTTCCCGCAATAAATAGAATAAAATAATTTTATATTAAGCATCGAGGATCAACATTTGGATAACTCAGGGAATTACAAATTAGGGAAAGTGTGATTTTAGCTTATCAAAGCTTGTAAAATTTGCTTCACTTAGGCGGAACAATGGATGGGGATTTATGTAGGGTAATATGGGTTCATGGGGTAAAGATTTCATAATTTTAGCCAATCCGCATTTAATAAGATATTTTACCTTGGGGAACCCTTAACATGCATATAAAAGGGGGTGGTCCCCACGTAGGTGCTTGAATGGACCTGGTCATAGCTGGGGGTGTACCATCCAATGGACGCCCCATGATCTACTTAGTGATCAGAGTAATCTGACTGCTGGATATTGAATTAGTTTCCCATAGAGGATTTGAAATCGTGTTACCCCAATTTGTGGGGGTATACAAGAATTGGCCAGGGTCTTTTGGCTGACAAAATCAGTTAAATTTGAATTAATCTCATTATTATTGGAGACTTGTAAATTTCTGACATTCCCCCTTTTTGGCCAATTTACTAAAAACATTCTTATCCTGAAGCCTGGAGGGCAAATGTCCGACAGAAGGGGATACTTGTTTCCAAAACATTAAAATAAAACGGCTGAGTTATTGACTCATGGTAGTTATTTCCTTGCTTTCCTCTATAGAGTTATTGCAAAAGCCCTCTTTAGTGAGCACCATATTGTTGCAATAGGGACTACAAAGAGGCTACATTGACACAGGTAACTATAGATTCAATCAAGTGTAGCTGTATAGAGTCAATATACCTCAAAGATAATCATAAAGCTTGGTAGGAATATAAGCCTATATTAAATACATATTATCCAAGTATGCTGTAGTCTCATTAAATAATTCCTCACTTTAGATTAATCATAATTTATAACCAGAGTTCAACTGATGATGACAGATCTTAGAATCTGCGTTGCCACATTTGTCCCTCTTCCAAAGCAAGGACCTTCCAATATATAAGATTGACCTCTAGTGAGTCAAGCTTCTCTGAAGCTCCCAAATCTTCTAGATTTTTCAATTTATAATTCGCTAATGAAATGTCCATGGTGCTGCAAGGACTTGATGGTCATCAAGTTCAACATCGCGTACATCTTTAGAGTATTAGTTGAAAGGTATACCAATGGTAGGTTTGGCTGAAAAAGTTCTAATAAGCTTCATCAAATGGGCATGGAAATGGTTTATAGGACTAAAGTTTGGTTGATGAATCAATAGATCAATCCGCTAAAATTCAGGATCATATGGCGAATTATTTTATAATTTGATTAGATTTTAATTTTAGAATATGGAATATCTGATAGCAGGATAAATGGAAATTTATCTTTCAAGGACACAGTAGAAGAACAAGGGTTTTAGGGTAGCGTCAAGGTTAATAAGGAACTTGGGGTGTTTTTATTGGGGTCTGTCAGGCAAACAGCAAGTTAAAATTAGACCAGCCTGCCAGCCTAGGTGCAGGAGCACCTGAATGGCAAACTGGAATGCCAAAGGTACTGCTGCTGGTACAACAGATATGGAGCTAGAAAAGGAGTTTCACAAATTATTGCCGATGTGCCATAATCTCATACAGACACATAATGAAATACTAGGAAAATATGGCCATAAACCCCAAGGGATGTTGTAGTGCCAGTGGAAAGGGCGGTTTATTTTTCAACTTATAAAAAACCAAAGTTGGGGAAAAATTTTTTAATGGAAATTGAAAGGAAGAAAATTGCCCAACAAATTTTTCAGTGCAAGGCCACTGATATAATAGTGTCAATTGGTGTGGAACTAAGCAGGGATCAGGTACATCAAGTTTGACCTAACTGGCGAATTATTTGGAGATGGGGCAGATAAGCTCAATAGGAACTGACATCAAAAAATTTGGTGGCAGGCTGAGTTGCTGACAGTTTGACCTTGGACACCTGAACTAAGACTTAACTGAATTTCCGGCAGTTGGCATGATAGCGTCTGGCTCAACAAGCAACAGGAATCCCTCAGGGCCACCCCACATAGGAGCGTTCCCAATTGGTTGTGAACTGGTTCAGGATGCCCAACCCACCCATGCCCGGTCACTGGGCTGTTCATTTGGTCAAAAGCGTTGCATTGGCTACATTCCCAATTTGTCAGATGGAGGCTTTGAACTATTGTCGATGGTGTCTGATGATGCTTTCTTCACATTGAGGATCATCCCTGATGATTTTGAGAGGGGTTGTTTTTGACAATTGCTCTGCTGGCAAAATCAAAACTGTTGGTGATTCCGCATGATAATTCAAACTTAGTCCCTCTTTGATTATGAGGTTTCTGATTGTTGGGCTTGATTTCCATCAGTTTTGGACCAATTAACTTCAATTCAGAAATCTTGGCACGGATTTCCTTAATCCAGATAACAAGTTCAGGTGAGGTAAGCAAGGGTATTGGGTGAGGGATCTTAGGAGGGAGGGCTGTTATTCAACGCTTGTCTACCACGTGGGCGAGATTACCCTGGGTGATGAGGGGTACAGCTCTCCCTCTTTGGCCCCTTTTACTCAAAAATGGGGAGAGTGAACGATCTATGCACAGGGTGCATTCCCCTGGACTTAAATTACCTTTTCCTTTTTCCAAAGGAAGGGCACCACCACTGGGAAACTGCAAGAGGGCCACACTTTTTATGAGCCTTAGGAAGTTTGATCGCCATTACTGTTGCTACCTTTTGGGGGGGGCTGGATAGGAGCGTCAGGGTGAGACTCATGGAACGCCTCAACTAGTTCCATGCAATTAGCACAATTGTGAGCATTAACCCAACTGTTCTCATAGGCTGGATACCCCTTCCACGCAATGAGATACTGAACTGACCACTGGGACTTGCTTGACGCTAAGATGTTTCTCACCTTGGCTTCTTCTGCATCCTCTATTACAATTGGTTTGGGTTCAGCGGGGATGATCCCCTTTAATGGGGACAACTGAGACATGTGGAAAACGGGGTGCTGTTTCCAATGTGCTGGCAATTTTAACTGAAAAGCGCCATTGTCCCAGTCTCCCTCCACCAGGTGGGGACCCAAACGCTTGCTTGCAAACTTCTGGAAAGGTACCTGCATCCTCAGATGGCAAGTATCTAATATAACGTGAGAGACCAGAATGATATTGTGACCAGGAGGCAATTTGATTCGCAAACCGTTTATAATCATTGATAGCCTTTGTGAGATGCTCCTGCACTAAGGATTAGGTATATCAAATAAGCTCAACATAGTCTGCGGCAGCAGGAACCTCTGGACATATACAGGGGCTGCTAAAAAAGAGGGATTATAAACCAACGTCGCTTCATAGGGAGAAAACCCCATAGAAGTGTGAGTACCATTGTTATAGGAAATTTGGGCGAGAGGGAGGTCATCAGCCCTGGTATTTTGTGCGACTGAAGCCTAACAAATCAAATACTGTTCCAAAATTTGTTTAACTCGCTCAGTTTGTCTGTCGGACTGGGGATGGTATGTGGTGGAATGACAGGGGGTGACTTTTAAGATGGATAAAAGTTCACTCCAAAATCGCGCTGTAAATTGGGGCCCATAGTCACTGATAATCTCCTGCAGGAAACCAAACATTTAGAACATACGGCGTACAAAGAGATGAGCAGTTTCTTTAGATGTGATCATGGAAGTATAGGGAATAAATAGGAAAAATTTGGTAAAATGATTTATCACCACCATCACTACTGTAAACCCATTAGAAAAGAAGAGTTCAACAATAAAATCCATGGACACCAATGTCCATGGACCCTCTGCCTGTTGTAGTGGGTATAGAAGACCATTCCTTCCTAAGAAGTCTGACTTAGCTCAAGCACAGGTAATGCAATCGGAGATCCAGGCTGAAACGTCCTTAGTTAAGCCCACACAGTTATAAGTTCGCTTGATCAGTTCAATGCATTTTCTGTTGCCCGGATGGCCAATCATGGGAGGGTCATGATGCGCTTGAAACACCTCGGTTCTAAGGAGAGGAGAATACAAACCCATGACTAAAAATAGATGATACCCTTCAATAAGGAATGCAGGGAATGTTTGTGGGTCTGAAGGGATAGTTGCTCAAGCAACTCCACTCCTTT
Organism: Massospora cicadina; assembly: GCA_022478985.1. Classification (NCBI taxonomy): domain Eukaryota; kingdom Fungi; phylum Entomophthoromycota; class Entomophthoromycetes; order Entomophthorales; family Entomophthoraceae; genus Massospora; species Massospora cicadina. The sequence continues at coordinate 26,568 of JAKSZP010005424.1, forward strand.
GGTACAGGACATCTGTGCTGCCAAAAGCTGTGAGATAAGCGGAGCATCTAGAGCTAACTCTACTGAGGCAACCATAGGCGGGACACTAGAAAGGATTTGGGTGGTGGGGATCATGGTAACCAAGTCCACTTCCTCTGAATATATGGGGTAATGGGTCAGGTTGCAACTAAGGAAGTCAGGAAGCACATTTAATGCACCTTTTTACAAATTCATACTTTAAAATTGAAATTGCATAAATACCAATAGGTATGAGCCTACCTGTGTGCCAATTTTTATGGTTTGCGGGAATATTAGAGTGCTTGGTGGTCTGTATGCACAGTTAACTCATGCTGGCCACCCTGTAACAGTTACCACTAATGAATCAATGTCCATGCTACGGCTTCCAATTCCTTATTGTAAATGGCCCACGATTGCTCAGTTGAGGAGAACTTCTGGGAAAAGTAGGCAACTGGATGTTCTAAGCCATCATGCTCCTGGAGAAGAGCTGCCCCAACAGCTACTGCTGAAGCATAACAAGCAATGATATACAGTTTGGAGGGGTCTGCATGTTTTAGAATAAGGGGTGATAAGAATACTTCTTTAATTGACTCAAACGCCTGCTAGCATTTGGGGGTCCAATGGAAAGGCACATTCTTACCCGTGAGGGGGTGGAGCAGAGCAGCTAACTGGGAAAGGGCCAGGGAAAATTTATTTAGGAAAATAATGGTACCCAAGAAACTCCGCAATTGTTTCTAGGTTGTTGGAGTTGGCTACTCGCGGATGGCATCTAACTATTGGGCGTAATAGCATAACCATCTTTTAAGGCCAGGTTCACAAGAAAAGTAACTTCCTCCTTATAAAACTTGCATTTGAAGGCTTGACAAACAGGCCCACCTTGTGCAAAGCAGCCACAACTGCTTCTAAGTATTTATTATGTTGTTCAGAAGTTGGGGAATGAACCAAGATGTCATCAATACATGCGACCGTGCATGTAGACTGAAGGTCGCCCAGCACACTATCAATCATTCTTTGAAAGGTGCTGGCGCGTTCTTCAGCCCAAAGGGCATTATGCAGAACTGAAAGATACATCATTTGGTATTAATTGCAGTAATCTTTTATTGACCTTCCATTACCCTTATTTGGTTAAAGACATTGACAATATCAGGCTTGGAGAAAATGCAAAACTTTGCGATCACTTGACTGATAGTCTGCTCAAGGGGTAAAGGGTAGGGATCGCTCACTGTAATTTTATTTAGGTGACCAAAATCCACACAGGGATGGAGAGAACCATCGGCCTTCTTGGCGAAAACGATGGGGGAGGCAATTGGCGACGTCTCTTTAAATAACCATCCTTTCTTGATCATATTGTCTAACCAGGTGTTAAGAGCAGCCTCCTCTTCTGCCATGTGTGGGTAAAACGGGCAGTTAAAGTTCACCAACTGTACCATTGTTAAGAATCCTAAATCGAATTTTGTGTGAGGGGGAAGTCAGTCTGCCTCCTTGGAATCAAAAATACTTTTGATACAACATTATAGCTTTGGGAAAATCAGACGGAAGGCCCAAAGGGGAGGTAAGTGAAGTAATAGAGCTGCGACCTTGTGTTTTCTTGAGGCTATTAACTAAGGGAAAATATCCCTCCATTTGATCATTGGTGAATGACAACATATTTGACTCCAGATGAATCTTAACATGTTGCCGGTGCAACCATTAACCCCAAAGATAACCGGAAACACCAAGTTCAGCATTGCTGAAAACTGATTGCAAAAGCTTAGCTAGTGTACTGAGAATGAAACTGGATGACGGACTAAATATGAGGTCTGGGAGGCTGAAGAAGCAACCATCACCAAAGGACCTACATCCAGATCAAGATCCAATTGTTGGGCTAGTTCCACACTCATAAAATTGCCCGCAGCTCTGGTATCCACCAAAGCCTCAATGAAAACATGATGGTACATGACACTAATCTTCATGGGTAGTAGAAAAGTAAGCGAGGTTCTCTTTATTGGTAGCTGGAGTTGAATCCAGAGATACTGAAGAGATGGTAGGAGATTCAGGTGAAACCACTAGGTTCATAGTGGGAGTAAGCCCTTCAGAAGTCAGATAGTCATAACATACTTACATGGGCATGATAGCCGCAGCAACTATGGGATGTGGATCAGACATTTTGAGTGGTACCCGGCCAACATGACCTGAGTAAAGTTTCTTCCCAACCTGGGTCAGTTGAAAAGAAGGGAACATTGCTGCGCCAATATCTATGAGATAGGCGGAAATGGTTAGGAATAATAGTTGGTCGATTATGTCAGGCAAACAGCAAGTTAGAATTAGACCATCCTGCCAGATTAGGTGCAGGAGCAACCAAATGGCAAACCATAATGCCAAAGGCACGGCTGCTGGTATGAAAGATATGAAAGTAAAAAGAGTTTTACCAATAATTGCCAATGAACATAATCTCATACAGACACATGATGAAATACCAGGCGAATACAGCCATAAACCATGAGGGGTGTTGGAGTGCCAGCGGAAAGGGCGATTTATTTTCAAGACATAAAAAACTAAAGTTGGGGAAAGAATTTTTAATGGAAATTGAAAGGAAGAAAATTGACCAACAATTCTTTCAGTGCAAGGCCACTAGTAAATAGTGGTTAATTGGTGTGGAACCAAGCAGGGATTGGGTCCCTCAAGTTTGAGCTAACTTGCAAATTATTTGGTTAAGGGGGCAGATAAGCTTAATAGGAATAGATATTGAAAATTTTGGTGGCAGGCCGAGTTGCTGTCAGTTTGACCTCAAACGCCTGAACCAAGACTCAACTGTGTTTCCAGCATTTGGTTCAACAGCATCTGGCCCAACGAGCAATGGGAATCCCCCAGGGCAACCCCACATAGGGGCAGTCCCAATTGGTTTGGAATGGGTTCAGGATGCCCAACCCACCCATGCCCAATTTCTGGGCCATTTGTTTGGTCAAAAGCGTTTCATTGGCCACAACTCCCATTTTTCAGATGGAAGCTTTATACTATAGTTGATGGTGTCCTATGATGCTTTCTGAACGTTGGGGATCATCCCTGACGATTTTGAGAGGGGGTTGATTTTGACAATTGCTCTGCTGGGCAAATCAAAACTGTCAGTGATTCCGCCTGATAATTCAAACTTAGTCCCTCTTTGATTATGAGGTTTCTGATTGTTGGGCTTGATTACCATCAGTTTTGGACCAATTAACTTCAATTCAGCAATCTCGTCACAGATTTCATTATTCTGGCTAATGAGTTTGGGTGAGGTAAGTGATGGTAATGGGGGAGGAATCCAAAGAGGGAGGGCTGTTACCCAGCGCTTGTCTACCACGTGGGCAAGATCACCCTGGGTGATAAGGGGTACAGCCGCCCTCTTCAGACCCTTTTTCCTCGGAAATGGGAAGAGTAACCAATCTATGCACAGGGGCTTTCCCTGGACTTACAGGGTCAATCTCATATGGTTGGTCAAACTCAAATATAAACACCATAAATGAATAGTTTGGTAACTTTGATGACAGCTACGGCTTTGCTTTTCTGCAAATTAAAATATGCCTCATTTGATCAGCATTTAAACCCAAATTTGACTTTATGAACTAAACCCTTTGTACATCTAAGGCCATATTGTCCTTTATAAACAACTTATATGTTTATAAATAAACTTAAAGATATTATCTTTCTGTTCATCTGATCATAGTATCATTTTCTTAATTAAATATGACAAAATTACCTTGGATTTTTAGTCGCCTAATAACCCATCTTGTTAACTTTTCTTTCTCGTTGCAAACACTTTTGCAACCTATTCAATTCAAGACTAAACCTAGTTTGATAATCTCATAGAGGGGATTAGTCTGCGCCCATGTCTGGGCGCAGTTGGGCAAGCAAGGCAAGAGGAGCAGGCGGAAGGCCCGCGGCCTCTAATGTTTGAAAACGCCCCAGAGAATCCGGCAGAATAGAAAAAATCTAAAAAAACTGGCGGTCACAATTTCCCCAGAGATACTCGCGTGGCAAGCACGATGCAACCAGTACATCAACACGCCACATTCCCAGCCACTTTTGTTGGTGGAATTTGGAGTCTGTGTGTATCTGGACATCCAAAAAATGGCCCTATGGGAAAAATTTTGTGAAGATGTACACAAAATTTTTTCTGACCGCAGTGTACGTTGCACCTCACTCCATGTGGCGCGGTTGGCTGGACCTAGGTTTTGAAAGCAAAATAGCAGCAGATGAGGCTGCAGCGGTGCACATAGTGGTCGGCCTCCCCAAAGGGCAACAGGTCGTCAAAACTAAACGCACCAGATGGACAAAATCAAACCAAATTTTCCTCACGTTTGACTTTTTGCCTACTACGGTAAAACGTGACATTTTGGAGCAACACCTGAAAGATGGTCTGGCCTTATATGGCGAAATACAATATTTCAAAATGCAACGTTTCACGCTGATGCCACACCTGTGCACCGGCAAAGCCATCGCAGTTCTGACCCCAACTGAGGAGATTGCGAAGGACCTAACCCAGATCCTGCACTCCACCTTTATTGACATCACAGGGCATACCACCCAAACATTACAGGTGACCGTGGACAGCGCACCCTCCATTTGCACCCACTGTGACACGTTCGGCCATAAGGCGCACACGTGCCCCATCAAAGAGGGCGTCACATTCCAAGAGCACCCCTCAGTGGCCATGACCAGCGGAGAGGTGCACTATGAACCAACCGCAAGCACCAAGGAGGCTTTCCCATGGGGAGCACAAGGCTGCTACCTACTGGTAAAGCCCATCTCCCCGCAGGAGTGGAAGAAGGCCAAGCAGGCCCATAGGGCCGCAGCCTGGAAATGGCCAAGGCCAACACCACCATCCCACACTCACAACGCCAGGAGGACATGGAGACCTTCGCGGCGGAAGCAACTCAGGAATCCATCACCCAATCAGATTGGGAGGCCCATACCAAATGGGCCACTCAATCTGAGGATCCGATGGGAGATTCAATCTCACCCAATCGCTGCACCCAAGCCCCAGTTGAAACTGACTTGGGACCTATCCCAACTGAAAAATTTTTTTTGCCCCACTTGACGGTGCACCAAACTTATCCGCACCGCAAAAATTTGTCTGACATCGGGAAAACAAAAAGTGAAGGCCAAAGCCAACGCGACTCTTTCTGCAAAAATTAACAAAAACCCTGATAGCGTTGCTGCTAATACCCGCGCTGCTGTGAAAGCCCGTGGGGACCTGGAAGAGGCTGGTGGGCCTGGGGGCCCACCCCTTGCACCTAAGGTGCGATGGGGGAAACCTTCACCCTAGGGACGCTGAATATTGCTGGACTCAAGGCCTCCCCGTCCTGGGCTAGGAAACTGAGTTTTTTACAAAACAATTTCCCCATGGATATCCTGGCCATCCAGGAGTCCCACTGTCCACTAGGTTCCGAGGAAGCTTGGAAAACAATGCTCCTACCATCCCTATCCTTTTGGTCAAAAAACTATGGGGTGCTAATTCAGAAAAACAATTCTTTCAAATTTACATCTTCAGAAACATTCCTAAATGGCCAAGTGCTCATTGTCACCTTCTCATGGGCCGATGTTGCACACACAATCATCAACATTTACGCCCCAAACGGTGCACATGAGCGTCAGGAATTTTTCTCATCGGTCAAATCCCTCCTGCTACCCCCCAATTCTTTCCTGGTTGGCGACATGAACTGTTGGCTAACCTCACCAACGGATTGGTGGCCGCCCTCACCCCACGCCCCACAGGGTCACATAAAACTACGCGTTCTAAAAGCCACCCTTGGGCTAAGGGATGCACTGCCATGACATGCCCCACTGCTCAAAAACATGATGCGTCCCCACGTCCATAACGGACAATTAAGGTCCATGACCTGCATCGACCTTATTCTAGCGTCGGCGAAATTCCAACCCCACATCTCCCACTTCAAAACAACGAAAATGGAATTCTCTGACCAACGACTGGTCTCAATAACATACCACTTACCTGTCACAGTTGCAAAGGCCCCACATTGGTGCAAAACTGCCCCCCGAGCTCGCATCACCAGGATTTTCCACGTGGGTGGAAGAGGCAACTTTGGCAAAATCATTTGTTGCACCGTTTTGTGCGGACCCCATTTCCAAATGGGCAACTTTCAAAGAAGACACCATCCACCACTATTGCCATCTCTCCTCCAGACACTCATGAGCCACATCGACAGTTATATTGCATGCGCTGGTGGAATTGGCCCACTTGGAGTCCAACATTCCAGCCACAGGATATAGCCCTGCATGGGGCTGGAAGTGGGCGGAGGCAGCCGCCCACCTCAACGCACTGAAAGGCAACACAAACATTGGGTTTGTGTCCAATACAGGGCCACATGCATCACTAAAGGCGACAAGTGCACCGCATACTTCTTCAAAAAATTTTCGCACCACGCCAGAGCATGGCCTGCACACAGGTGCAAAGATCGGATAATTCCATTGTGGACACACCAGCCAAAGTGGCAATTGAAATGCAAAGATATTACTCCAAGTTATACCGAGCTGAACCAATTCAGCTGGCTGAAATGGCAGAATTTCTCGACTGAGCCCACATCCGCTCCATTTTCCAATACCCAGAAATAATGAATTTGATTACTCCGAATGAATTATGGACAGCCATTCGCGGTGTGCAAACTGAAAATGCCCAGGCCCAGATGGCATTCAATATGAGTTCTACAAAAAATATTTCAAATATATATCCCCATTGCTGCTAGCATCACTCATCCAAAGCCTGTTAGAAACGAGCCTCCTACCAGGAGGACAAGAGTCCTTTACTGTCACTCTCTTCAAGAAAGGGGATAGGCTTGACTTAGCCAACTGGCGCCCCATTTCTCTAACAAACACGGACACCAAAATTTTAACCAAAATCATGGCTATCCGTTTAGGGACTGTAGCATCTGCCACCATCTCCCCAGAACAATTGGTTTCATCCCCAGAAGGTCGATTTTGGATAACGTGCACTCAGTGGCTAATGTGTGTCAGTCCACAGCCTCTGGGGCACTTGTATTCTTGGACCAACAAAAGGCCTACGATAGAGTAAACTGAGAATACCTTAGGGCCTGCCTCCATCAATTCCGCCTACCCCCCCACTTCATTAACTGGGTGATGCTGCTCACGGAATCTGCAACAATGACAGTGCGTGGCCCAGGCTTCCTAACGGAAGTAGTCCACCCTCAAAGGGGCCTGTGACAAGGGGAACCCCTCAGCCCACTCTTATACAACTTCAGCCTTGACCCACTACTGCGAAATGTGAATGCCCACCTCACTGGGGTCCATGTGCCAGGCCAAACCCCAGTCAAGATGATGGCATTTGAAGATGATTGCGTAGTGGGGGTGTCTAATAACAAAGATGCACGCGCGCTTGAAGCCCTCATCCAGGAATATTCCCGGGTAAGCAACGCGGCACTGAACACCTCCAAAACTGAAATCATCCTCCTTGGTTGGTTTCAGAACTCCTGGGCCCTAGCAAGTAATTCCCAACCCGGCCCATCTGCTCGCCCACATCCACGCTTTACTAACTCAACACACACCGCTCCACTGGTGCTCCCCTTTGTGCCACGTCCTACCATAGGACCGGTATGCCATCTGGGCGTGTGGATGGAGGCAGGCGGATACGTGTCAGCAGTAATGGAGTGCTGTATACTGGACAACGTGACGAAGAGAATCGCCTCTCTCAGAGCCCACCCTACTACCCTCACTGGCAGGGTTGTTCTAGCCAACTCTAAGCTCCTATCCAAAGTCTGGTTCAGAGCCCACGCCATCCCCTTCTCCCCAAGCTTCTTCAAATCCCTGTATGCTTTGCTGCAAGGATGGCTTTAGTCAGGCCACCCTCCACCAGTACGGCTAGAGGTCATGTTTTGCCCTCATCATCATGGTGACATGGGCCTGCTTGACTTCAAAGCCCATGCCGCCAAGATCCTGGGCACCTGGATTGCGGCCGTCACTGCTCCTAAACTCCCATCCCAACACTGGTCCCGCGCGGCCCACTCCAACTTCTCCTGAGCCTTGGGCCTCAATAATCCATCAAACCCCCACTCCCTGATGAAATACCTCGCATCACACACATCGGCCACAGGTCCTCACGGGACGAAAACCCACTACAAACGAATCCTACTCTCCACGCAAAGCGCAGAGTGGAGAATTTGTATCAGTGGACATACAACCCGAAGAGGCCGCCCCTCTCCTCAGTTCACACAAGAGGTACAGGGGCTACCCATCCATGATGTCGTAATCCCCATTTGACCCCATGTCCTATCCAGGGTGGACTACCTGGACATGATGGACATCCCTTATTCCATTGAAACCCAAAAGACTATCTGGAAATATGCACACCATCCTCTGTTGCAGCCTCAAGTCCGCTCCCATGTGTGGCGCTGCCTGAGGCGGGTGTATCATACAGCTGAGCGCTCTAACGCTTTACACTCAACCTGTGTCGTGTGTGGCCAGTATGTAACGCTGTTCCACCACCTGGAGAAGTGCCTCACCTCTAAAGTGATATGTCGCGAAGTCCAACGTCTGCTAGGCCAGGATCAAATGCATCCCTTCAGTCTGTCAAGAGATACGTTCACTCTATCAATGGCCTCCCCCTCCCACCCTCCCTCCGTGCTCTGGTGGTTGCAATCGCTATGTGGACTATCCACACGATTGTCTTGGATGCCATCGCTGGATCTATCCCCACCCTCCCTGAAGCTGTTCACAGATTCTGGTCTCATTTGATGGACCACTTTCAAGCGTGGATGTTTGGATATCTTCCACCGCATCGCTGACAGCTGGTCTCCTCCTGGTTCCCAGTCTGGTTCATCAAATCAGACCCCTTCCTCCACACGTGCTCAATAGTGGCTACGGCCCCTTCACACGTTCCTTCCCCCTCCCCATAAGTGGCGTTCCCGCTGGCAACAAGAGATAGCATCGCTTCTCTGGGGTGCCTCCCCTGGTACTATGTTTTGTCTCATCTGAGTCATATTTGGAAGTGTCCATCCCATGGTCGGCCTTCCCCTCAATAAATTAAAATAATCCATCTTGTTACATCAACGAATCCCCCTCGGGTTGGGACCATCTAGTACTAAAAAAATCCATCTTGTTTAGATGGCAAAATCATGTAAGAATAAAAGTCCCTTAGGTAGAAATTAATTGAGCAGTTTCTTAATACTTGGTTCTTTTCTATCTGTTTTGGCCTATCTAATGGGTTTTCAACCAGTACCTTAATTTTACTATGGCGAGTGATTAAAATCTCAAACACAACATGTGGTCAAGTCTATTTTATTCCATGGTGTATGGACTTCAGCATACAGATACTCAGAAATTTTTAATGTAAGGATTATTCTCATAATAACTGGTGTTTGAAATTTACTATCATTACTTTTTGCACCCATTAACTTAAATTTTACAACACTCCATAATTCTTTAGGTGGGTTATCAGAATATTTCCCAAGATGAAAATGTTTTATAGGGGATGATTCCATATGCATATAATATATTGATATTTTAATTTCGCCTTTGGGTAGATTACTCTTTCAGTTATGAAATAGCTGTAAAGTTTGCTCAAAATTTTACGAGAGTATCTTGCTTTAGATAACTTCAAACCCCATAATGTCGAATTAAAACAGTGCTTATTAAAATCATGGAATTCTGTGTTGGTAAAACAATTGCTGATGCTGTGAAATTAAGTAATCCAAAACATAATGGTAAATATTTTAGGCTCTTTAGTAGAATTTTTAGTTTGTAGGACTGCAGTCCTGTAAATACTTTATGAGTTAAATATGGTACAAATCTTAATTTCATCACTATTTAGTAGAGAGAATGTTAAAAGGAGCCCCACTGTTGAGGAAAACTTGAACCCTTAATTATTATACCAAATTATTTGCACATGTACAATTGGAGTACTATGAAATAATAAATACTCAAAATAGCAGCATCTGTGGCTAAAAAATGCTTCCTCAAGTTATCTACATGATTTGGGTAATTCATATTAATGGTTTAAATTGAGATTGATGTACCAATGAATTTTAATGAAAAATTGTACTGTTCTAGGTTCATTTTCCTATCCTGGAGCTGCTTCACATAGGGTGTATCACTTCTTTAAACACAGACTCAGTTGCCTATATTGAAACTGATGGAGCTTAATTATAGGGTAAAAAAACTTTATCTTGTCAAAAATACCTGATTTTTCCCTGAAGAGTCCCTGAAATTTCTCTTTTGAGTAGGTACAGCCATTTTGACACAGAACTTTAGTCTTTGCTCTGCAGAGCTTAGTGCTATGATCATTCTTACCACACTGATGATAGGTAAAACAAACTTTTTTCAGCTAATGTTTCTTTAATCTTTGGGTTTAAAATTTGGATTTGGTGTATTAAAGATTGTTCCAATTACATGTAAAAATTCAATATCTGTGTGACTTTGTATCAGAATTTGTGTCTGCAATCATGTCAAAAATTTTATTATTTATAGGGGCATAGTGCAAATAAATTCCAATGAAGGCATCAAAATCAGCTATTGCACCTGCACCAGTGAGAATGCAAACTTCTTCACAGATCCAATAGGCAAAGGCATCTATGGTTTTATCTTTCTTAAACTGAATACACATTAAGTCCTATTTTTGATTTGCAACGTTCTCTGGGTGCCAAATTTGCTCATGACGGCGTCCTTTACCTCATTGTAAGACATATTGATTGTTGTTAATCTAGTGTACCAGGTTTAGTTTTCTTTATCTAAACATTTATTTTTATAGTAATGCCTTCTGACAAACTTCACATCAAACCATAGTCATTTCAAATGGTTTAGCAATGGTAAAATATTAGTTTTTGATATTTAAATTTTTTGGAATAGATTTAGTTTATTAATTGAAAGGGGATTGTTGCAAAATTCAATTTGGTTTGGAATGGCAGTTAATATTTGGGACTTTTTGGGGTGCATTCATGATTAATACTGATATTACTGTTATTGGAAGAGGAAAGTATCTTTCCACTCAGGATAGCCTTATGAGCAAAATTTTAAAGAAAAAGCAAATCTTAAACACCAACCGTAGTTTTGCTACAATGTCCTCAGATTCCCCACTGGCTGCCCCAGTGCAGGGCAGTAGTGAAACTCCCCCCACATTTCTGTCCAACAGGAAAACGCACTCAGACTGGCTCTCCCAGTCACACCAAACCCCTGGGATGATTCGTTCCTCCCAAGGATCTTGACACCCACCTCACCTGTATTTAAGCAGTGTCTCGTTGCCCCTGATGCTCCTCCAGAGCAACATGCATTTTGGCATTAGGGTCAATTATGGGAAACTTTTCCTTTACAATGACCAAGCCATTATCAAAATGGCTCAGGTGATAATGAGTCCCACCGATTTTTTGTTTTCCACCCCATAAGGAGAATTTTGACTTGGGCTTCACATGTGAAGCTGATGCTGCTACTGCGTCAACTGTGTTTTGGTTTTCCAGGGTATCCCTCTACCATAACTTGGACCCAGCTCCCAGCAGATACCACTTTTGTGGTCCAGTTTGCTGGTTTGACCACCCACCTCCCCCTTTCAGTGCTCCACAATGAGCTGATGGTCAGTTTGGAAGACTATGGCTCCAACCCCATCTTACAATTTGTGATCCCAAATGGGATGCACGACTTTCTGGGCCTCAGGCATATGACACAATCAGCCCTGAATTCAGTAAGATTGCCATGTTGATTCCCTCTTGCACCATCATTTCTTCTGACCCTGACCATCCATTCTGGGCCCATGTCGAGGACAGGTGGATGATCTGTCCATCCAGATTTGAGTTGGACCACTTGAGGTGCAAGTGATACTCCTTACCTACTTCCAATGGCTCTTCTTTTTGTCCACCGGCCTCCAATCTGCCCCCCATCCCACACCAGTTCTGGTATGGGGTATGATCGTACCTCCCCTCCCCTAAAGCTTGTTGCTGCAGCTGTACCTGAAACCACCAATCAGCCTCCTCCTCTCCCCAGTGCCACATATGATTCCTCCAATCAAGCACCAGTCTGGACCCCAGTTCAGTCCCATGCTTCCTCCAACAAATCAACCAAATCTCAACCATACATCAGTTCCTTAATTCATTCAACCAGAACCCATGGGACTTAATGGCTGAAAGTGACAAACTAGGTAATCTTATTTAAGACCATCTCTGCGAATTGAGCGGTTTGTTAATGAATAATGGGACGCCAAATACCCCCCTCGTTTATATGTCCCACAACCAAATGCCAAACCATTTTGCAGTGACCACCAGCTTGCAGTCAAAGCAGCTGCCACACATGATTGTCCTCCCCTCTACAAAGCTGTCAACAAATCAGTTGCGATGCTCACAGGAGTTAACCACTCCTGTTATCCCCTCAATCCTCACCCCACAAAGTAAGATCACAGTGAAAAACATCACAAAAATGTCAATGATGCTATCCAGAATGAGGTAACTGAAGCACGAAATCCTATAGCTAATATTACCCAAACCAATATTGCCACGTTCATTTAAACTACCAGATACCCGCATTAGAGCCAAAAAGCTTTAGCTGAATATATCAGCGCCATTTTCTTAGCTGACAATATCCATGAAATACCAATCATTAGTGATACTGAACAATATGCTGCTGATGCCCCGACGCCCTTGCTTTCCGCCTTGACATGTACCCTACTCATGGGATGAGGAAGCTGCTGCTTAAGATGAGCCCCATTCACCCTCCCTTTATGCCATGGTTGGATAAGCAATTTTCCGCTGCCCACCTGCTTGGTTGTTTTCATTAAGTGTGTTTCATTCAATCCGCTCATTTTGGGCGTTTTTTTTTTTTTTAGTACTAGATGGTCCCAATACTCATTTTGGGCGTTTTGTTTGAATCAATTAGTAAAGTTAGCTATTAGTTTTAGTTTTGAGTTTAAGTAATGTTCATCGCCTGATTTGGCTTAACTCAAAAATAATTGATGTTATTGGAAGAGGAGCTTTAAAGTATTGCAGTACCATCATAGTTTTTTTGGGGAAGCAGATTGCACTTTTTACTAATCTGTTTGCCATTTTGAAAGTTTCTATCCCCATTTCTTAAGTTTTGGCTTCCAGGCTTTAACTTCTTGTTCTCAAAGAGTTTCTTTTAACGCTTTAGCCAGAGATAGATATCAGCAGCTTTTTTTAAAGTTCTTCTGTTGCAATTAGAATTGCAACTGGGAAAGATTGGCAAAAGTATATTTTAACAAAAATAAGTATAATTATTGAAGACAGTTTACCAGAAATATTTAAAAAGGCTTGTTAGAATACAAACCTTTAAAAATTAAATTCTCCAAAGCCGTTTTAGTCTTGTTAGGTATTTCCAAATTTGGTGATCCATCATTGTGGTCTAAGATCCGCTGATCAAGATAGATACAAAGATATGTTTCATCACATGTGTCCCTTTCAATATGAGGTCCTTCTAATTTATACCCTGGCCTCTAGTTTATCAGAATTCCCTGCATCTCGCAAATATTCTAACATTTTCTACTCATGGTCCACTAATAGGCAGTGGATAACCACGTCCAAGACTTGATGGTCATCTGTCTAATGTCAAGTGTGTCTTTGCAAAAATCTGTCCTAACGTCAGGGGCAACTCTAATTATTGTTGATGAGATATTTTGAGATAAATCTGACTGTATAATTATGGTAATCTCTGATCTGTGGGAATGTAATTGGTTCAAGAAACAAGGTATTTGGTGAATAAGTAGATAAAGTTCAGTCCACTGAAAGTCAGGATCATATGTAATATTTATTTAACAAATGATTAAAATTAGTTCAGAAAATGCTATCAAAATATCTGACGGCTTGTAATTGGAATCAATCTGCTAAAGGATACAGATATTGGGACAACAGTAAATCTAAGGTCTATAGGATATTAGGGGTATTATAGTTGGTGTCAATATCTTATGGTTGGTCAAGCCCAAATCACAACATTTCTTACACTTGATCAAACGTAGTGGATCAACAAATTGCTTGCACTACGGTAGGACTATTGATGGGAAGGGGGCTGGTACTTCAGAGCCCAGTTAGAAATGCTTTTGAACTTGGCGTATAATCAGTTATTAATATGTCCTTTGGTGGGGTCATTGAATGTGTACATATCAACCCAAGTCTTCAATATAACCTCAAACAGCCCTTTTCAAAAGTGTTCTAGTTTTTATCTTACCTACTAATACTTATCATAGTAGACCACTCACTTCCTTAAGCTAAGACAGGGCAAAGGATGGAAGTTCTAAAAGTTGCACTCTCTACATCTCATTTTCTGGACCAGCGCATTGGAGTAAGCCTCAGTTTGTAAAATTGATTAGCGTTTGGATAAGGTTCACAAAATATTAACTGGGAGTCATTCTTTCTCTGTGAATACAGGAACATAGGATTCAGAAGGGCAGGTTGCAACCCATACAGGAGGTGGAACGTGACTTTCTAGGGTGTTACAATCATTTTTTAGGAGTCAGATATTAGGTTTACAGGTTATTATACTCAAAATTAGAAAGTAAGTAGATTATAGTAAACTTAGATATATTGCAAAAGTAACACTTTTTTTGACAAGAGGGAGGCTTATTAAAAGGCCAAGAAAAGCTCAATATAGTATTTAAAACTGTTAAAGTCTATACGGCGTGCTAAAGATGTCCTTTCTTTGGGATAAGTTTTTCCAACAACTTATAAAAATCCTCCTATAATTGGAATTTCGCCTAGATATACTCTTTTCTTTTTTGGAGTTCCTGTAATGTGAAACTTAGGTTTACAAGAAGGACTAAAAATTGGCAAACTAGAGGAGCAACTATTTAAATTAGGCTAAGGGAGCAAATTAGTAGGGTTTGGGGTATAACCATTATAGTCATGATCAAATACTTGTATTTGAAACACTAATTAATGGTCATAATAAAGATAAGACCCTTATACTGAATATTTTTTCGCCTATGTGGGGACAAGATAAAATAAGGACCATAAATTAATAGTAGTGAATATGAATTCTAAAGCCATGACAAGGAGATTTATAAAGTAAGTCAGCAGAAATTACATCGCAGGGTAAGGGATTCAATCTGAATAATAACTATTTCATAAAAAAGGCGTGAGGCAAAAATCCAAAGGTAATTTAATACAGCTTTGGCAACTCCATACAAAGCTGGGACCCACAGGCGAGGATGCTCATAATAATTGAATCCTATATCTAATTATGGACTTCTATAATAAGTCTTTTATCTATATAAGACAAGCCTTAAAAACTTTTCTTTCTCATTGCAATCACTAATTGCAACCTTTTTTATATAAGACTGGTAGGTTTGATAAAAAATATGAGAGATGAGTGTGCACCCAATATCAGGTAAAGATTGGGATATCATAGTAAAGGGCACAGGGTCAGTATTTGCACTGTTCAAAGTTCATAAATACCTCGGTGACACCAGTGGCCTAGATAAAAATAAGAAAAATGGTGGTGAGTAACTTCACCAGAGATTTTAGCTTGGCAAGCGAAATGTAACCAGTTCAGCAAAACTATGCATTTCCACCCCCTGTCGTTAATGGAGCATGAGTTTCAAGTTTTCCTGGATATTAATTTAAGCACTTGGAGAAAAATTCTGTAGAGATGTGCACAAACACTTCCCAGCCACAGTATATGTTGCACCAAACTTTATGAACTACAGATGGTTGGCTCTTGGGTTTGAGACTAAGAAAGCAGTGGAGAACGCTGCACAGGTGTGCGTGGTTGTCAACCTCTCAGATTGTCAACAGGTGGTTGAAATGATGCTCATGCGTTGGACTAGATCCAGCAAAATCTATGTCACTTTTGACTTCATCCCCACAACAATAAAGCGTACAGTGCTGGAGAACCACGTCAAGTTGGGCTTAGAAGCTATAGGAAATTCAATACTTTATAATGCAATGCTTTGCAATTACGCCAGAGCTGTGCACGGGCAAAGTGATTGCAGTGGTCACCCCATCTGTAGTCATCACGGAAGACTTTACTCAAATTCCCCACAATGCAGTTGTAAATATTGATGGGCAGGAATCCCATTTGTTCCATATTATGGTGGATATCGTGCCCCCTATCTTCACCTTTTGTTGCGTTTTTGGCCATAAGGCACACACATGTCCTTCCAGTGAGGGCATAATTGAAAACGAAATCCTCCCTAATGCAATGGGTAGTGCAGACTCCCATTATGAACCTGCCATTGACACCAATGTCGCCTTCCCGTGGGGCACACAGGGGTTTAATTCAGATAAAACCTGTGTCCCCGCAAGAGCACAAAAATCCCAAACAGGCCCATAGGGCAGCAGCCAAGGCAGTGGCTATGGACGCATTCATGATCCTGCCTGCCCAGAAAAAAATACATTGAGTAATACGCAGCTGAAGCAGCTTGAGAATCCGCTCACCAATAAGATTGGGTCCACCTACCTGCATACCAGATGGATGATTCAGATTTACTAATCAAAATTAAAACAAATTGTAACTGATTATCTTGACACATTATTCAATAGTTTTTGTCGACATCTTATGGTGCACCACAGAAGCACACTGTTTCAAAAACAGCAGAAATAGAGATCCAACAAAAATGAGAAACATACAAAAAAAGTTGATATTGTCCCAAAGGACAACTATGACTCTGCTGACTCTATTACTGCCCTCACACATGCTGCCTTAGCATGTGCTGAAAAAGAGCTGTTGGAAGGACATGGGGCCCTTCCCATTTCACCTAAGGTGCAATGGGGGAAGCCTTCACAATAGAGACGTTAAACATTGCTGGACTCAAGTCCTCATCATCCAGGGCTAGGAAGTTAAGTTTTTAAATAATAATTTATCTGTGGATCTTGGCCATTCAGGAATTCCACAGTCTGCACGGTGCCAAGGAAACATTAGCAATCATGCTCCTCCTCTCCCTTTCTTTTTGGTCACTGCACTGTGAGGTGCTTATACATGTGACCCATAGTTTTAAATTTATGTCTATATATTTTTACCTCGATGGATGCATGCTGGTTGTGTCCTATTCATGGAGTGGTGAAGTGAACGCTATTGTTAATATATACGCCTCAACCTGTGTTCAGGATTGCTTGGAATTCCTCTTAGTCTTAACTTCACGCTCACTTCCTGATCCATTTGTGGTGGGTGACCTTAACTGCTGGGCCAACCCACCCACTGACCTCTGGCCCTCAACGCCTACCCCCGCATGAGCACGTCAAACTCTACATTATTAAAGCCACCTGGGTTTTTATATACCCTCACCAAAAATGCACAGCTTCTCCCCAACATGTCCCATCCCCATGTGCACAACGGTCATCTGAAGTCTATGTCCCACATTGACCTTATTCTTGCCCCATTACACTTTTTTGGTCCCAGATTACACACTTTACGATGACTAAAAGTAATTTCTCTGACCACAGGATGGTGTCAATTTTCTTCACTTTGTCAAGCCCGGCGAACAGGCGCCTAAGTGGTGCAATCTTCGTCTGGCTGAGATCACATCACCCAGGTTTTCCTCATGGGTGGACACCAAAACTTTGGCAACGGAGTTCACCACACCATTTTGTGCTAATTCAATTAAAGCCTGGTCAACCTTCAAAGCAAACACCATCCTTCAGCCATGTCACATCTCATCTCGTTGCTCTCAGGCTGCCTCAGCAGTCATTAAGCGCACACTAGTGGAAGTGGACCACCTGGAGTCAAATGTCCCTGATGCAGGGTACAGACTGGCTTGGGGCATAAGTGGGAAGATTTGTCTGCTCATATAAATGCACTGGTAAGAAAACACAAACATTGCATTTGTGTTAAGTATAAGGCAAAAATATAACTGTGGGTGCACATGCTCCGGCTACTTTTTCCATAAATTCAGTAAACCGCGACAAGCTTGGCCTTCACACAAGTAAGGTGGACAGACAACTCTATCGCAGAAACTCCAGCCACCATTGCAGTCAAAGTTTATAATTTTTACTCCGAGTTGTATAAGTCCAAACCATTCAAACTGGCCGAAATTAATGAGTTTCTCATTGGCACACATATCTGCACCATTTTCCATTACCAGGAGTTTATGTTTTTAATTACTTGGAATGAACTCTGGTATTACATTTGCAGTGCACCGCACAGGAAGTGCCTAGGTCAAGATGGGATTCCATATGAGTTCTATAAAAATTTTAATCGTTTCTCATCTCTGATGATTTCCTCATTGAATAAATGTCTCTTATAAATGCGCCTCCTTCCTGGGGCCAGGAGGCATACATGATAACACTGTATAAGAAAGGGATTAGCTGTACTTGGAGAATTGGCGCCACATATCACTTACTAATACAGATATTAAATTTTTCACTAAGAATATGACCAACCGCCTAGGGGTAGTTGCTTCTGATGTAATCTTCTCTTGGAAATTTAGTTTTATCCTCAAGTGGCCAATATGGGACAACATTCACACCGTAGCCAATCTCTGCCATTGTACGGCTACTGGGGCGCTTGTGTTCTAAGATTAACAAAAAGCTTATGATAGGGTCAACTGAAATTACCTCAAATCCTGCCTCCACAAGTTCATTTCACTTACCGGTTCATTAATTGGGTAATTCCTCTCACAGTAATTGTCACAAACTGTGCGTGGCCCTGGTTTCCTCACTGAAGTGGTTCACCCTCAAAAAGGTCTCCACCAAGGAACTTATTAAGTCCATCTTATATAACTTCAATCTTGACCCACTGTTACACAATGTGAATGCCCACCTTGCTAGCGTCCATGTGAATGGCCAAGCACCAAGTAAGATGCTGTCATTTGCTGATGACTGTGTAGTTGGAGTTTCTGAAAATCATGATGCACGAGCGCTGGAGGCTACTATCTGGGATTCTCCAGGGTCAGTAACACTTCCCTTAGTGCTCTAAAATTGAAATCATACTCCTCAGCTGGTACCAAGCCCGCTGGTCACCAGCGCGCATCAGTCAGCCTGCTTCAGCAGTTGGCTCTCTGGGTCACTTGCCCCACCCACCCCAATCCACCCCACTTGTGATCCCTTTGTGCCAAGACTCACTGATGGTCTGGCGCACCATTTTAGAGTGTGTCTGAGGGCGATAGGGTACGCCTTATTGGTAATGGAGCACCACATTTTTGACAACGTCACAAAGCGCATCACCTCCCTCAGAGCCCACCAGAATACCCTCTCAGGCCAGGGTGTGTGGCAACTCTATGCTCCTGTCCCAAGTTTGGTTTGTGGCCCACACCATCGCCTTTTCCCCCTTGTTCTTCAACTCATTATACGCACTCCTAAAAGGGTGGCTTTGTTTAGGCCGCCCACCACCAGTGCACCTGGGTGTCATGTTTGGCCCATGCCATACTGGTGGTATGAGTCTGCTCAACTTCAAGTCCCATGTCGCTAAAATATTTGGAACCTGGATTTCTGCAGTCACAAACCCCACACTCCCATCCCAATTCTAGTCACATGTGGTGCGCTTTAATTTTTCCCACGCCCTGGGCCTCTGCAATCTTACCCACACCCATTCTCTACTTAATTATCTGGTCTCTCATCCCTCTGCCACGGGCCCACATGGGACGTCGCCTCACTTCAAACAAATTCTCCACTCCATGCGGAGCGCTGAGTGGAGAATCAGCATTGGACACACCGACCAGAGGGGTCTCCCTACTCCCTTTTCAAACAGGAGTCTGTGGGCAAATCGTTTTAGACAGCATGGTGCCCCAACGTCCCTCCCAAATCGCGTGTGGAATACCTTGATAAGCTGGACATCCCATACTCTTTGGAGACCCAAAATGACAGCTAGCTTTACATTCACCATTATCTTTTACAACCCCAAATATGTGCCCATTTTTAGAGAATCCTGAGAAAGGTGTACCTCTTGGATGAGCGGTCCAATGCCTCTCAATTTTCAACATTGTATGTGGTCAATATGGGTCATTAGTCCATTTCTTTGAAGAATGCCCGCCATCACAAGCGATCTGGTGGGATGTTATGAGCCTCTTTTTGCAGGAGCTTGAGCAGGCTTTCAGCCTGTTTAAAAACATCTTCACCTTTTCCATGAACTCTCCTGTCCACCCTTTTTTCCGCGCCTTAATTGTTGTAATAGTGCTATGGAAAATCCACACTATTGTCCTTGACGCACTATTTGACTCTGCCCCAACCCTCCATGAAGCTGTGCATCACTTCCACTCCCACCTCATGGATCACTTTTTAAGCTTGGTTGTTTGGCCACCTGCCATCCCGCCAATGTCAATTGGTGTCATCCTGGTTTCACATCTTGTTCCTCTTCTTGAACTCTTTCCATCATTTGTTCTCATTTCTGGCTCAGGTCTCCCCTTGCACTTCCCCTCCTCATTCCACTGGCAGTCATGCAGGCAATAAGAGGCAGCTCCGGCTCCTCTGGGGTACCCTTATCTTTCATGGTGTTACGTAGTTGGTGTTCATCAGAAGTAACCATCCCATAGTCGGCCTTACCCAGATAAAATTTAAGACAAACATATATCTAATTACAAGTCAAACTATAATATTAAATATATATAGCATTAGGTTGGTCAAAACACTTGCAACATTTTTCCCCAGGTAAAAAAACATCAAGTAACAAAGATGCGTGAGAGTTAGATGAGCTATTAAGAGCTCATGGCTTTGAGGCGAAAGCGCAAATAGTATTTCTATAGGAACTTAGCATGTATTCAACTGATAAGTTGGCCTTTAGTGGGATTCTTCAAAGTGTAAAAATCTGTAGACTTCTTCTCTATGATCTTGAAGGGCCCTTTACAAATATCCTCAGTTTGCTAGTTCTTTTAAAGCCAAACTTATCATAATACAAGACCAAATCCCATACTCCAAAGGTATGTCATGTATAATGGTCCTTGTTATTACGCATTATAGTCCTGAATTTCCAAGAAAGTGCATTGGAATATGCAGCTCTTGTAACTAACTTAATGACTGAGTGAGTTACTCAAGGTATCTTCTGGAACTCATGAATTCTTCTTTAAAACATGAGAATAAAAGTGGGGGTAGCGTGGGATATTTCCCATAAACAAGGCAAATAAAGAAGTACCTTATAGCAGAGTGATAAGCCTGTTGTACACGAAAATGACAGAAGGCAGTAAAAGGTTCCAGATGGATGATTTGTCTGTCTCTAACTTATTAAAAACCTAAACAGAAACATATACTCGTTTGTAGGTTCTGTTGGTCTCAAGTTGCTAGGGTTGGAAAATACCCCTTTTATACCGATCAAAACTTTAAGCTTAGAGATTATTTGAAACGTAAAATTAATCCAGATGTCTATCAATGAAACTGGGTCATTTGTGACAATAACTAAAATCTTCCAAAGAATTAGCTGTAGTTGTGGCCCCTAAGTATCTGACCACTTTGGCTTCCATCCAATTAGCATGGAGTCAATGGCCACAGTATAAATTTAAATTTCACAGAAGTGTATAGAAAAGGGCTCTACAACGTCCATAGAGATAGTGTTCCAAATTGGGTTAAACCAATTGATAAATAGTGGCATTCTGGTAGGGTTCATCAACTTGGCATTCTTGACAGTAGCTTAGAGCCTTGTGGACATTGTAAGACATGAAATCCTAATAATAATGTGATTTTAATTGTTTTAGCATTTACTTATGTGATTTATAAGCCCATCTGCTTAAGGTTTGCTATAATCAAGTCTGTCCGCTTGGTGGGCCTAGGAAACAAAAAGAGTTTTTCATTAGTGCCCTAACATGATTTCGTTCTCCACAGAAGTATTCTTCTTCATTTTAATTATGCACGTTGAATCTCTTCAGGTTCATTTCATATTGCCAATTCACCATGTTATCAAAAAAATTCATCAGCATAATCCTCCAGTAAGGTCGCAGTGATCACCAGCTTGCAGCTGAAGCAGCTGCAACACCAGATTGTCATCCCCTGCGTAAAGCTGTTGCTAAATCAGTAGCGATGCTCACAGGAGGAATTCCACCTCCTGTTACCCCCGCAACCTTAACTCCAAAAAGTAAAATCACAGTGAACCAGTTATACAAAAACGCAAATGATGCTATCCAGAACGTGGCAACTATAGAATGGAATCCAAAAGCAAAAATAACCTGAACCAACATTGCCACGTTTGTTAAACTCCCAGACGCCCGCATCAAAGCTGAAAAAGCTTTAACTGAATATCTCAGTGCCATTTATCAAGCCGGCAATTACGATGAAATTACAATTAGCAGTGATATCAAACCCCATGCCGCAGATGCCCCAACGCCATTACTGTCAGATGTGACATGCACTCTACTATAAGAGGAAGAAGCTGCTGCCAAAGAGGCTGCCGAAGACAAGACCTCTGACCTCCCCTCCTCTTCCGCCATGGAGGGATAAGCGGTTTCTGCTGCCCACCTGGTTAGTTGTTTTTCGATTCATTTCGTTCAATCCTCTCATTAGGGCGTTTTGTTTGAACCAAGTAGTTATGTTGGTTTTAGTTAGTTTTAGTTTTGGTAATGTCCGTCCCCTGGTTGGCTTGCCTTGAATAAATATAAAATAATAATCCGCCATTAAGGGTATGGTATGCAACTGGGAAAGACCATCAGCATTCTGATGTCCTATACTGTGGTGTTGTTGAATTCCAAAGTTGTAGGCTTGTAATTTTAAAGCCCTGTAGGCAACTGTCCTTCAGTCTCCTTCATATTCTGAAACCATCACAGATACGCATGGTCTGTTACTAAATTAAAATGTATTTCATTAATGTAAACCCAAAACCTATTTTAAAAGCATAAATGATAACAAAAACTCTATTTTTAGTAAAAGTATAATTTTATTTTGTGCATATCCAGAGTCTGCTGCAGTAAGCCATAGGATGGTCTACATTTTAAAATTGAGTTAGGATAACTCCACCACCTATGACAGTGGAGAGGCGTCCATCTTAATATGAACATTATCAAAACAGTAGGTACATCATTACTGGTGCATGGTAGATGAAAGATTTAGCTTTTCAAATGCCATCTGGAAGTTCCTGTACATTAAATTAATACCCTATTTTTGAGAAGGTGAAATAATGTTACATCTCTTTTCCTGAATTTCTAATAAGCCAGTGAAAGCAGCTGATCATCCCAGTAAAATTTAAATTATCACGCTTTATAATTGGCTGTGACATTTTTAATAGCCTCAACCTTAGCGGTCTGGGGCAGTAAGCCTTGATTGTCATAGACAGATCTCAGATATTTAAGTTGTTTATAGAAGAAATTGCACTTACAAGGTTTGATTTTCATATCAACCTTGATCAGGTAGTGAAAAACTTTCTTTAAGTGCTGCAAATGCTGTGTTAAGTTTCTGGAAATTATATAAGTTAAATACACTAGCACACAGGTGTTTATTATACTTACCATTCTTGTTTGAATCTGTACTAAAGAATGGCCTAAATTAACTTAAGATTAGACTAATAAACTGTTTGATTGTCCCCATCCATGGTCAAGCCTTCCAGAATTAAACGGTTTTTTTGTCAAATGAGCCCTTACCCTTAAGCGGGCAAAGATTAGTAAGAAGATTTGAGAATTGTCAAAAGGTGATACTCCATCTTAATGTCAGCAGACGCCATCTGGACGCCTTCACACAAATGGAAGGCCAAAAATCCTAAGTCAATCCAAGGAAGAGGTTACAGCTTGACCCTCATATTGGAGGAGAAGTGCAGATTCTGAATGAAAAGGAGGAGCGCCCCATACACCACAGAACACCTATCCGCCCTAAAAATTTAAATACTTTAACAAATAAAGAAGATCATATATTTCCCCCAGTAAAATTATACTATTTTTACCTCTTAGCATAGTTATGATAATTAATATTTTAACCTAGGATAGTGCATATATACCATATTCTGAAAAAACAAAATTGCAATAACATCACCTCTCTCCAGCCATTTCAATTAGTCAAGCCTTCCCAAAACCATACACAACTTTCATTCCTACTGCTCCAGGAGCTCCAAAACTTTGATATTCGTGTTTTCATTATAAAAACTTGAACCTAGTGCTCACTACAGGGGCACCCAATCTGTAACCATTGTGAACTTCAATCATAAAATAAGGAATATAACGCTAATAATGGATCCATCAATTGGGGGAGGAGCATTACTTAATGGTTGATAATTCACAATCTAAGGTACAACCAATTCAACTTGAGAGCCTAGAATTCTGGTCTACAATTTGAGTTCAACCTTCCCATGCCAAACTCCTGTCTGTTTTAACTCCAAGCTGGCAACCTATCTGACACCATACAGCAGCTTTTTTAACAGGATTTATTCCGCTGAGACCCAAACTATTTATTCATTAGCTTTGCTGGCCCCTCCAACATGCAAAGTCTTTATGGCTTGGTTGCCTTATCAAGTAATGAGTTAGTTAGTGGATAAGAGCCCTACCTCCGGCAGTTTGTACATCCAGACCTTCATCATCTCATCAATTGGAGGGATTAAAACAATAAGAAATACTACGCCATCTGGGATTAATATAGAGCCTTAACACCACCCTGGTCAAATTTTACAAAACTGCCTCCACTAACATTTATGACAATAGTGAAGCTATCCATGACAACCGCTACCTCATTAATAACTTCAGAGGTCAAATATCCCTGTATGACTCTGATATCTCTGGATTTTTATGGATACCCACCTTACTCAGCGACTACAGGATGTGGTCCTCAAGATACACGAGTATGTCCACAATGCTGCTTTGGAGGTTGCCACACATACATGAACTTTGGCATACATCTTGATGCAACAACTATTTCACGTATAGCCCCCTTCTTGATCATCTTCAGCGCTAAAGTGACTCCATGATTAAGAATCCACAGGGGTCCAAAGGCCCCAAAAGTCCAAGAGGTCTTGAAGGGGCCAAGGGATGACCAGGCTCCAAAGGACCCCTTGGACCCTTGGTCCCCCTTGGGTCACCAGTACCCCTGGCTGAAGGCTCCAAGGACGCCATGCATAATGATACGCTCAAAGAACAGAGGATCTTTATAACAAGTTATAAGCATCGCTTAAGGGCTTGGAGTTCACCCTAATGGAAGCCCCATAAATCCTGGCATCACCTTAGGCGCACTTGACTTCAAAAAAAGTACAGGAGTTCATGACTTTTTATGACAAACATCTCAATGAGATGAAACAGAAATACACAAATTTAAATGCTTGTTTCAGTTTCTGGTAGTCTGAGATTTTAGACTTAAAATCCCAGGTTAATCAGAAGGCTGACATCAGAACGTTAGATTGATGTTGGAATGAGTTGAAGGATGACTTAGAGAAAATTTAAAGACAAATGGACCAACAAGCCCCCTGCGCATATGTCAAGTCAGTGTACAATAAACCTAGCCAGATTATTGAAGCTGGAATCCATTACCTCTCTACACTCGTCAGATCATCCTCCAATCTTAGGATTAAAGAAACATTTCTCTTTGAAAAAGAAAGCATTGCACTGTTTTTAAATGCTTTTGGGAGCATTATGGAAGAGGCCGCCAATTGCCAAAAGGTCAAGCATTTCCATTTTGCCTCTGTTAGGAAGCTCTTGAGATTATGACCCCCCTATCTTTGTGAATGCCAGACCTGGGCCCAGATCAACCCTGCTCTTGTACAGGAATCTGGCTCTGATCATACCCACTTGAGTTTAGAAAAACCTTAATGGTCATTTACCTTAACTTAGTAGAAAATCCTTCTGAGTTTTACTTCACTTTTAGGCTAGTACACAACTGCTAGTTACAGCTAATCAAATCCCATTAGATGACGCTATTGATGATACACGTTTTGCGCTCAAATTTTGTCCTTATGTTTAACTTCATATAAATGGACTTAAGTGAACCTTTACTAGCATTTGTGACACCAAAGAGGCACTCAACGAAATTCTTGCGGCCACTTTAACCAGTACCCCTTTACGGTTTGAGCCCCACTTAGACCTGGAGTTCATGCGTTGAGGCAAAGGATAAATGAGTAATCACGTTCTCTTATAATAAAGGCTGACACACCAAGGGGGAGTGCTATAGACATTGGGCTGTAAGAGGTGGAATGCAAACTTTCAGGAAAAGAGGGGTTAGCATGGAGACAAAGGCTCTTTGCGCTGACACTACCCTCCTTATGCCTCTAATCTAGACTGAAAAGCCCAACTTAGGTTACCATTAGAAGACCCTGAAACCATGTGTTGAAAAGTACCAAAATTAAACTTTTTGATTCTGCTTATTCTTATGACTACCAGTCGATGTTTCACACCTTACCGCCTAAATTTAATAGTTTGGTCACTCATGTCACAATTAGGTTTCTTAAAATTCCCGTACTCGCCATAGTAGATAGTCATTATTCAGTGATCTTTATCTCATCCAAATTAATATAAAAGTAGAATTGCGCCCAACTGCCCCATTACAATGAATATGGCGCTGCCGGGCTTCAAATGCACCTGATCCACATAGAACCTACAATGAGCTCCCCCTACAGTTTGTGATAATTTTATTAAACGCATCAGCCATAGCTCTGGATAACCATAGCTATAATTTATTGCTGGGCACCCACTTTATCTGAGAATAAGATGCCACAATCTACTACACGGGAAATTTTTTATCATTGCTTAATCCTATATTCCCTTGGTGTTTGAGATATTCAAGGATGGGAAAGGAGTGCGTAAAGGCTCTGATTTGCTTATTGAACTAAAAATTGCATTGATCAGTTCAACTGCCATGTTTATGGGTTTAGCATGAAACTACTCCCTCACATAATGGATGGGCTGAAGGGATGTTTTTATTTTCGCCAGAGCCCAAAGTAATTCATCCAGGGTCACAGATTATAGTGGACACCCAGACTCGTGTGAATATACCGCCTGAGAGCCATTTGGAAATTTATGGGACAGAAATCTGCCCAGTAAAGAGGTCTTAACCTTCCTGGGTAACCTTAACTCCACATACGCTGGCCCCGTTTCTTTATTACTGGTAACTTGACTCTGAAAGCCCATACCATTGGCTCAATTACTACTATCGCCTACCTATGCTTAGTATCATTCAACAACATTAGCTGTGTACACAGGTTCAAAAGCCTCTGTGACTGTGGTTTCTAAGAGTCACCCACTGTGGCTCTAGTCACCGCCTCTCTAGGGGAAAACCTTACCCATAGCAAAAAGGAAGGTTGATGAGCTCTTGGATTAATATTATGACCTATTCTCCATGTCCATGGACAACTTTAGCAAGATGAAAGGAGTTGTGCACAATGTAGAGATGAGAGACGCCTCACCCATACGCTAAAGCCCCTACCCAAATAGCAAGGTTGAAGAGGCTCAGTCACCACTAAACTCAAGGAGCTGTTAACATCAGGTTTGTTGGTATCCTTACGAAGTCCAGGGCGTCTCCCCTTCTGCTTGTTTAGAAAAGGATAGGCGCCATCAGGGTATCATGGATTATTGTACGCTTAAAGCAAAGATGTGAGAGGTTACTACCCCTTCCTCAATTAGATGACTCACTTCATCTCCTAACTGGGGCTGATATTTTTATGATATGGATCTTTCCAGTGGATACTAGAAGATTAAGCTAGCTCCTGAATATCAATCCAAGTGTTCCCTTAATGCAAATGAAAGGCCTTAAAAATAACGCAAATGCCGCATGGGCTATGTAATGCTCCTGCCATATTTGAAAAGGAACAATCCAATTGTTGCATCTCAATTTGGGTTAGGTTTTAATCCCTGAGTCAGAGCATTTTAGGGCTTCTGGTTTAGTTGGGTTTGAGCGTTGGGCTGAGCCTCGCCTGAGACATTCTTTAGGCTCTCAAGAGCTTAGAGAATGGTGTGTAATAGGCTCCCTAGAATGGCGACCTTAAGTATTAAATCTGCAAAATATGAACTCCATTTTGAATTCTCTTTCTCTCTAGAGCTTACACTCCAGGCATGAGTTACTCATGTGGCTCAAAGGCCACCCTTATCTTGTAAATGATGGTCACATTTATTCAAGATCTTGTTGTGTGAACAAAAACTTGGGTTTTTGGGGTTTTATCTCCCCAGAAACTGTCTTTTCTCTCTATTTGAGATTCCCTAATGCAGAGATTTATTTGGTTAGTTGCATGAGGCACTAACAATTACCTCAAGAGTCCAACCTCGCGTTGGATTTTTTTTCAGAATAGAAGATCAGTGGCAATCAAAAGCAAGATGGCGTTTGGAAACTACAAGTTTTCTGACTGTTACACTGCCATCTTCCTGCGAACTATGGATGGACTCCTAGGCGATTTGAAAATGCTTGCGTCATAGTATAACTCAACAGTATAAATGGTTTCTCCAAAACTTTCAGATGACATCTAGAGCACTACTGCTAAGTCTTTTATCGCCTTTGAAAATCATTTGAAGCTCAACCTGTTAATTGCTTGTTCTTTTAACTGTTAATGGAGTTTCTTAGAACTTAAGGTCATAAAAAAGGAATTCAGCTTTTACCAGACAAGATTGATACTATAGAGATGACAATTCTGAATTAAAGCTTTTGAGACTTACAAGTGTTCCTCAGTATGGTAGGATACTACAGGCAAATCATACCACGGTTCACTGAACCGGCTGAACAATTGATTTATTTTCTGCACAAGAATGCTCCCCTCAAATGAAACCTGGAACAGAACCAGGCGTTCAATCTACTTATTAAAATACTTTTCTCTCAGCCTGTGTTAATTTACCCAACCTTGACTAACCATTTGTGTTATTTATCAACGCCAGTGATGTGGCTTTAAGGGAAATCCTAGCCCAACTGGATGAACAAGTAGATTGACCTGTGGACTATTTCAGCAAAACACTAACAAAAACTGTATGAAATTACAGCGTCACTGAACGTGAATGTTTAGATGTATTACTTGTGGGCAAGCTTTTCCAACCATACTATATGGCAACCATTCTCTTTAATATATGAGGTTGGTCGACCTTGGGACAAATATTACACTAAGAATTTTCTAGCAAGTACAGGTTTCGAACTTAAAACCTGTACTAGGTGGAAGCAGTTTTACCTGCCAGGCTAACCACTATTAATGATAACCATTCTCTATCACCATTCACGCTTACTTAAGGTGTCTTCAACAGAAGAAAGATCCTGACATATGACTGGTCAGGTGAGCCCTCCAGCTTCAAAGCAAAACTTTTCTAATATAAATCAGATGTCATACTCACCAAAACGCGGATGGTTTATTTAGTATGCTGACCCTCACAGTATTGTTGCCTGAGGAAGACTAACTGTACAGATTTAATTCTCTGGTCGAGATAACGGGAATTGGATCTCTTAGAAACATCAAAGAAGTTATGGCTGAAGGCATTGAACAAAAATACAAGATGGAATGTTACTAACAAGTTAACAGAAGATGGCTACTATACTTACTACTTTTCTTGTGAAACAAAGATTATCCTCAAAGTTTATGCACATGTAGGGCACAGGGATGTCAAGAAAACCTATTAATGGCTAAGGAAACAATGCTACTGGGATCAGATGCTTGAAGCTATCGAAGAGGTTTTGGATTCCTGAGTGACGTGCAAGACACAGGATCAGTCAAACCATGCTATAGCATGAAGATGATGCACCACTTACGCCATTTAGCGTCATTAGATTAATGCCATAGGGCCCTTATCCATGGGCCACCATGGTCATTGCTACATTATTATAGCCAACGACCATCTCAAAAAGTAGGTTGAGGCCATCTTAGTATCTGCCACCACCGCTAAAGCTAGTGCTTGCTCTTGATTTTCGCCATTTTTACTCAACATGGCTGCCCTGAGTTCTACTCTTGGACAACAGGTTAAACTTTACCTCTCAAGTTGTATACGAGCTTCCCACACTTCTTAATACTAACCAACATCTCATTGCACTCTATCACCCTTTTAAAAAACAGTGCAGTGGATCAGGCAAATGGCACTCTAGTTTCTATTCTTTGCAAGGTGGCCTCCATGGACCTCATACAACATAATTACTACCTGTCATCCACCTTACTAACCTATCAGATCAGCTACCACTGAGTGATCAAGAAAACCTCATTTCAGGCCCTCTACATTTTTGAGCCTCGACTACCTAGTAGCTTTACCTCTATTTTACTATGTCTCTCCCAACACTGCTGAGCTGATAATGAGAGGGCTAAAAGACGAGATAATCAGGCTGCAAGCGTTTGTTACCAAGGGACTTTCTCTACTGCCACCAAGGAGACTACACGCTCTTATACCATACATGCAAATCACATTTTATTCAATATTAGACACCTGGTGCTATTCTACCATAGCCTGGTGGTCGTCCAAATAAGTTGGATACTCCTGGTCAAGACCCTATTACATAATGTACAAGGCTGGCTATAGATACTTAATCTCTGATGTTGTTCAAGGCACATCAGTTAACCGCATTCATGCTGGTTCCTGCGCCTTTATGCCCACTCTTTCAGGATCTTGAGGGGGCAATATCAGCGGCCATATTAGATAATGGCCCTAATCATCTCGAGTCAGACTAATAAATTGTTCAATCATCCTCCTTACAGGGTTAAGTCTTCCAGAAATTGGACTTATTGTCATCAAATGAGCCTTTCCCTTAAGTGGGAAAAATTTAATAAAGGAGATCTAAGAATCGTCATAATATGTGACTCTATTTCAATGCCAGTGGCCGCCATCTGGATGCCCTTGCACAATTGAAGGGCAGCAATCCCAAAGAAAAACTAAGTAGTAGGCTATAGCCTGAAACTCATAGATTATGTGAAGCTAAGACTCTATAAAAACAGAAATTTAGCTCATCACCTGCCACAGAACACCTAAACTCGCTTAAAACATTAAAAACTCTAAAAACATAGAGAATCCTATAATGCTCTAAAAGATTTATATCTATTTTTACCTTTTAACATACTTGTGATAATTAGTAAATATCCCAGGATAGTGCATATATAGTGGACCCTGAAAAGCGAAAGTGCTATGACATCGCCTCTCTCTATACATTCATATCAGTCAAGTAAACCCAAAGTCTATCTGCAATTTCTGTTCCTGCTGCTCTAAGCACCCAAAAAAATTATAATTAGAGTTTCCCTTGTGGAAATCCTAAAATCCTATCCATACCATACTGAAATTAAGTGGGGCATTACACATCCCTTGTGGCATCCTTTTATTTAACCAAGGTAAGCCATTGAGGGGATGAACATTACTAAACCCAAAAGCTAACAAACAATCCTCATCAAACAAAATGATTAAACTGCCCAAAACGAGCATACAACACACAAAAAGCAAACACAACCAACCAGGTAGACAGAGGGAACCGCTTATCCCATCACAGCGTAAGGGGAGAGGGGGATTAGGGGGGCTCATTTTCGGCCTCTGCTTCACCCCAAAGCAGGGCATGGGCTACACCGGAGAGCAGGGGCGTCAGTGCATCAGCTGGATGCGGAGAAAAATTTTTGATGATTGGGGTGGCAGAAAGACAGCGGTTATTTATAAGAGATCTGAAATACCTGGCCACAGCTGCTTCAGCTTTCAAGCGTGCATCAGGGGAGCTTTATGAACGTGGTGATATTAGTGCAGATGATCATAGATTTAAGATTCCACTCTGCCAACGCCACATGCTGTATGGTGTCATTGGTGGCTTTGTGAGAATCGTCACCATCTGCTTTTGAATCCTTTTGGTGGTGGAGGGGATAATGGAAGGAGGGATTCTCCTTCGATAATTGCCACTGATTTGGTGGCATCTTTGCGGAGAGGATGGCAATCTGGCTTAGCAGATGCTTCAACAGCCAGCTGGTGGTCAACGCAGAACATTTTGGCATTTTGCTGGGGGCATATAAATGAGGGGGTAACTCGCCGTTGTGGTTATTAAATTTAAACCACTCGAGTTGGATAGTGCGGTCTTAAATATTATTCCTAGATTAATCATTTTCAGCCAATAGATCCAAAGGATTTTGGTTGAATTAAATTGGGAAATCAGCATATTCTGAGGCTTTGTTGGTTTATTGGAGGATGCGTAGGCGCAAACTGGGGTCCAATCCTTTGCTTGATGGGAGGAAACGTTTATTGCACTGATGTGTAGAGGATGCTGATTGGTGGCTGCAGGTGCAGCTGCATCAACAGGCTTTGAGGGAGGGGGAGGTAGTATCTTACCCCATACCAAAGCTGGCGCAGGGTGGGCGGTAGATTGGAAGCAGTGGATGAAAAATCAGAGCTGTTAGAAGCAGCTAAGGATGGGCATTTACATTTCAAGTGGTCCAACTTCAACAGGATGGACAGATCATCCATCCACCCTCAACTTGGGCCCAGAACAGATGGTCAGGGGCAGAGGGGATGATGGCGTAAGTGGGAAAATGCAAAGGCAATTTTATTATTTTCAGGGCTAATCATGGCATGCACCTAAGGCCCAATGAGGTTTGTGGCCCCATTTGGGACCACAAATTGCAAATGGGGTTGGAGCCATAGGCTGCCAAACCTTCCATCAGCTCCTGGTGGATCACCTCATGGGGAAAAGTAAGTTGGCATACCAGCGAACTGAACTACCAAAGTGGTATCCACTGGGAACTAATCCAAATTGTGGGGGGAGAGGTACCCTGGAAAACCAGGGGTACAGTTGCTGCAGTGGCGGCATTGGCTTCACAGGTGAAGCCAAGATCAAAATACCCTTATAGGGGCGGAAGTCAATAAAACTGGTGGGACGCATCACCACCTGAGCCATCTTGATAATGGCTTGGTCGTTGTAAGGGAAAAATTCCCATAATTGACCTCAAGACTGAAACGCGTGTTGCTCAGGGGTGCACCAGGGTGCAATGAGGCACCACTTGGGTATGAGCAAGGTGGGCGTCGAGATCCTTGGGATGAATGAATCATCCCAGGGGTTTGGTATGACTGGGCGATCCAGTCTATTCACATTTTACGCTGGAATGAAAATGGAAGTGGGAGCTTCGCTGGATGCCCCACACTGAAGCAGCCAGCGGGGATTCCAAGTTCATCAGGGTGAAACTATGGTGGGCGATTGAGATTTACTTTTTTCCATAAGATTTTTCTCAGAAAGTTATGCTGGGCGGAAAGAGAGCCCTTGTGGCATACTAGCGTGTTCTTATAGACCCTGTGCAGTAATTATAATACACTGCTCCTGTTCCTCCTTCACTAGCAAACTGCAAAATTAAGAGACTAAATCCATGGTGTAAAAATACTGTGCGCTGCTCTAGTGGTCTTGTGCATTATCAATATAAGGTAAAGAGTAGGTATCTTTTTTATAATACTGTTGAGCTTTCATAAGACTATTAATACTTGATTACATTCAACCTTCTTTTTGATAACCATCACCAAGGAGGCCTTAGAACTCTTGGATGTTACTAACATCCCCTGCGCACATTTTGATTGATTTCTGATTAATGACCTCATCCACCTCATTTAAGAGCCTGATAGGATGAAGAAAATTAGCGGATAATTATCATTGTTAATCTGGTGTAAAACATCATGTGCACACCCCAAATCTATTTATCCTTAAAAAAATCACACTGAACTTCTCAAAAAAGCCAGAGCTTGGTCCTATTCATCTTCAGCCCAACCATAAAGGTGTTCATGAGGTACCAGAGAATAACAATTGGCATTTGCTGCCCTCAAGTCAGGTTTCATTTAGATTTTAAAAATAATGATTACTTGAAACTTTTTTCAATGGGTAAACATGATCAAAAGAGATGATTAGATGTCATACAATCTAAACAGAATAATGATACAAGTTGTCTAAAAGCACCTGGCTCTCACCATGGTCCATAAGGATATACTGGGTGCAGTGACCAATTCTATTTTTAGATCAACAAGATAGTGCAAAAATTCTCCATAGAACCCTGAGGGAATACTCAAATGATTTTATTCCTCACAATGACTTGGTGGCCCACTGAAATGATCAGGGTATGATTAGCGCAAATCAAAACTCCCTTATATTCCAAGATCTTGTTAGGTAACTAATGGGTGTGGGCACACAGCCACTGATACTCAATTGGCGCTATGCAAACCTCAAAGGCAAGTTAACTACTCCCTGGTTTCCAGGCATGGGGCCTTATCCCTCCAGTTATAAGATTGAAGAATATGCCCTATCATCTCTAGAGTGTTTAATTTAAAATAAGCCTTGATTTCATAAATTCACATAAATAACTTTCTGAGGAGATTTCATATTGGTGGTTTTCAAGATAAATGTCAGGAAGATAGTACTAAGGAATACACCGCGGGCTCAAAGCACATTAGGTTTCTTATGATGTAGTGGTATGGGGCCCCACCATACCATATACTTTCCAATGATCAGGTCTGGTATGTATCTCAGTCTCTTAACCAACTTGGTAGACAAAATATTAACTGGCGTCCCAGAATTAAATTATATTTGACCTTAAGCTTACTTATCATTATATCTTTTTTAGCACATGGTGGTCCCAACCTAAAGGGGTGATACACCGATCTTACTTACTATTATATCAATGTAGGTGCACTCAGGAAAAAAAGCATCTGAAGAGATAATTTTGTGGATCTCCAAGGTGTCTTCTTGATCCAAACAATGCTGAATCTCCTTGTATAATTGAGGGCTTGATTCTTTTAAAAATTCAATAGGTAACACCTGGACCCTGTTAGGATTTTTGCCCATATCCGACCAACTAAATTACCAGGGATTGCTAGGGAATAATTCCCTAATGCGAAGTGAATTGGATATTGGTTACCCTGATTTCAGGTAACTATGTTTGGGGGATTTTAGGTTATTCTCCTGGTCAGATCCATCGTGGATTAATCTGGATGAATGCTTAAGATCTCTTCAGGCAGAGTTGCCAACGAAATAGGGCCTCTGATAGTTGATTAACTATCAGGTGTACCAATTGGGATCAGATGGGTTTCATCGCCAACCTATTGGGAATTTAAGGAGTAAGTTGTGAGGCGAGTGATGCCTACTGCAACTAGCAAATCAATCAGTTAATTTGTGACTTGCCTTAATGGGTAACAAGTCCCATTACCTAAGCAGGTTGCTTTTCAAATATGGTTTGTTCACTTAAATCGAGAGGAAAATGTTAGGTACTTATTTTCTGACTCTTTCCATTTTAAGTCTCAAGGATGTCCAAAATCAGAATCCTTCCCAGGATGGGGAAGACCATCACTGATGAGACCTGGAGGGTGATTCAACAGCAACGGCAGTCGCTTCATTGAGGAGGTGCCAACTGAGAGATAGGCACTTAATTCCCCTTATAATTACCTAAAGAATTCACTAATAAAAAACACACTTCTGTAACTACTTTACATACTTATTACCAGAGTATTATCTTAGTATACTTGTATCAGAATCCATTTTGAGTTTTATTCTTTCTCAAGGTATTATTGCTGTGTGCAATAATTGAGAGACACTTTAGGATAAGGAGTAAGGATCTGAGCGGAGATTCATAGAAGAAGCTGAATCAAATCAGGGATTGCTGCTGACAGTGTGTCAAACAAGAGAAACTGTAAACAGGGATCTGAGCATAGATTGAATTAGGCGGTACCAGGGAACTAATCCCTATTTAGTACAGCATAAGTATTTTGAGAGGAAATACTGGCTGAATGTTGAACCAAAAACTAATACTTCCAACAAGCTAAGGATAATAGTTGAAATACTATTATCAATAATTATATCAGCTATTATCTTACAATGCGAAGAATTACACAAACCACAAACCTGTGCAGTTAATATATTTATAGGGGTTATTAACCAAGAATAATCAGAAAACCTATAAATTTTAACATACTGGTGCTCACTACAGGGGTGTAGTTGAGTAGAAATTAGAACGTGATGTCATATAAGGATGAGCTAAGATAACTATGGATGGAGTTAATTACTGTTAATCAAAATGCCCTACTCAACGAATCATCAAGAATTTGCAGCATTTGGAGGAGAGAATTACAAAGATGGAGGAAGGGGTCAATAATGTCGTGAGTTTTGAGGATGAGTTACTTGGAAAAGAATTTTCAGTAAAGAATAAAGAAGGTGACTTAATTTGATAAGTCTTATTTCTGAAAATGGAGCATGAAGCAGGTCACGTTTGTTTTAGAGCATTCAACGCTGATATTGAGCAGCTGATTAAGCAGGTCGAGGAGTTAAAGACTCACAAATGCAAACGTGAGCAATATGTGGCAAGTAATGCTGAAGAAAGAACTCCACATACAGTAATTGGAAAGATGACTACCCCAAGAAGCATGCCATCCACTTTTACCACTATTTCAGAGATGACACCCAAAATCACTCTCCAAGTGAGCCAAGTAGCCAAACCAAGAGAGGTGGCCAGAGAAACCTCTGAGAAGTTCAAAGTGACACCAAAAAGTGCCAACTTTCCATTGGGATAATGCCCCAGCATTTTTCCAATTGTCTGATATGACAATGTTTTGATATGAGATCATCAAAAGGCATTGATAGTGATGAATTGCCTATATAATGATTTCAAAACCTAGTGTTGCCCCATCTGGAGGGTGACAGCTGGTCATATTCAGAGGCCAAAGCGGACATTATGAAATGATATGAGAGCCAGATGGGCATGTCAAAGCACAAACAAGAGTTTATGGGCATTCAGTTCAATTAAGATGAATCCTTAGCAAGCTTCACTGATTGTTTCTACCAGGAATCACAAAGCCTGGTCGGAGCAAAGGTGCTGGATGATTTCGATGGCTATTTTGCATTACAAGTGGCCCTTTGGCCCTACTGTGATTTTCATCAGAGAATGTCTCATATTTTTGATGATAATTACCGCCTCTCAGATGGTAGACAATTTAGAAAATCTTGATAGCTAACTTTGATGCCCCAAATAGAAGTTTCAAATCAAAACCAGTATGAAATTTGAATCCCAAAAGGGGGAATGAGGGTGCTAAGGATATTAATAATTGAACCATGCTAGGGAATAATCCCACAGACTTTAAACGGATTTTTAAGGAGGTGAAAGTCTGTTACCAGTGCAGAGGAAAGGGACATTTCGCTATGCATTGCAAGAAAACTAAAGGATAAAATCAACGTGGTCCAAGTGAAAGATTCTGCAACCACAAATGAGTTGGGAAAAGGGCCCACGGCCTAGACAGGGAACAGTATATAGCTCAGAGAAGCATGTATCTCCCAATATTATGCACAAGGAAATTGGCATCAGTGATCTCTTCATGGATGAAGATGTGCAGGATCAGCTGTATCAAGTAGTTAATTTAAATGTGAATGCAGTAACAAGATCCGGGGTGAGGGGTATCAACCCCAAGATAATCAAAGAAGTTTCTCAGCTGTATAACCTGACAACTTGTGGACAAGATTGAGCTACAGACAATTCTGAAGGATTGAGTGAATTTCGATTAGATGAGGCAAACCTGTCAATCCCACTCAGCACAATCAAGGAATAGTTTCCTGATTTATCGGCGTAAATCATTCACACCCTCAATGCAGCTAGTAACACTGCTATACACTCAGTATAACTATATTACAATACTCTGAGTGTAAATATATAGATATAATAGTGAAACAAATATGGGTAATGTGATTGTTGATAGTGGAGTACCTATTAATATTATCTTGACCAAGCTGTTGAAAAGGATGAAGATCTCACCTGACTTGGAACACAAGAAGGAGTATGGGACATCTGGGCCAAATATACCATCTCGTGTGGAGTGTATAGTGCTTTTCCACTTTGATTTGGATTTTAGGTGGTATATGTGCAAGCAATAGTTTTGGACAAAACAAAACTGTGACATTCTGAATGAGACAAAATTTCTATGGAAGTACAGAGTTAAATATAATTTTGAGGATAATATGTTGACCATATTGGGCCAGAGGTTACCATTGGTCTATCTAAGGATGGGGAAGCTCCATTCAGTAGAAGAAATAACTTCATCAACTTGATATACAAATTGGCATTGTCCCAATTTACCAACTAGTTGTCCAGAAGCGATGAGAAATATGATGAAAATCCTAGAAAATATGAAATTCCACTGAGGATCAAGAATGCAAAAACCATACAGCTGGTATCAAAAATAATAGTCAACATAGGGTTGGCTTTAAGATACCTAAGCTGCTGTATGGGGAGGTCAGAAGCCCCTGGAAGAAGTCCAGAGTAGAGCCTTGGGTGGCTCCTGGAATAATAATGCTAGGCTATGGAGAAATTCGAGTTCTCCTGTCAAATTTAATTAAAAAACTGATAAAGATTGAAAAGAATCAGATCATCGCATTTGTTCACCTAATCCTGATGGCCAAACCAGAGAATTCAACGATTTTGAGACCCTCGATGAGATGGGATTACTAGCTGGGGTAACTGAGAGTCTCAATCTATTGGTTAATTGAGAGCAACTCGCTGATCTGATGGAAGGAAAGAAAGAGGAGGTTCTCAAATTGTAAAAAAATATTGGGAAGTATTCACCCAGGG
Organism: Massospora cicadina; assembly: GCA_022478985.1. NCBI lineage: Eukaryota > Fungi > Entomophthoromycota > Entomophthoromycetes > Entomophthorales > Entomophthoraceae > Massospora > Massospora cicadina. Next base: position 64,794 of record JAKSZP010005424.1, read on the forward strand.
TGGCCATCTAGGGTTTTTAAGAGATGTGACTTACAAGGTTTATACCAGTGAAAATTTGCCAATCAGGATGAGACCAATTTTACAGCCAAAGGTGGCCAAAGTGGCAATAGAGGAAGAAATCAGCAAACTAGTAAAGCATGGGCTTCAAGTTCCATTGTCGAGTACCTGGGCAAGTCTGATTATTATTGTGAAGAAGAAGGATGGCTCTAATTGGGTGGTGATCGATTATCAGAAGCTGAGTAAGACTTTTAAGTAGTTTTATATTCCCTACAAAGAATCAAAGACGTACTTGATCAATTGGGTGAAGTGAAGTATTTCTCCATGATGGATTTAGTTATGGGATATTGGCAAATCAATTTGCCAAAATAAGACCAAGAAAAATGTGCAATTATCACCGAGCAGGTGCTATATCAACTGACGAGGATGCCCCATGGTCTGTGCAATGCGCTTGTGACGTTCCAGAGGGCAATGGACGCTATACTAAATAACTTGAAGTTGTCATGCGTACTGGTGTATTTGGATGATATCAAAGTGTTCAGTAGGACTTTTACTGACCATTTTCACCAATTGCAGGAAGTGTTCGTGAGACTGTCTGCATCCAACCTGAAGATTAAGCTGAGGAAGTGTCACTTCTTCAAGAAAAAGCTGGAATATTTGGGATTTGTGATCAACTCTAGCGGACTTCAGCCAAAAGCCCAGAAGATTGAAGCCATAGAATGAAGGGCTATGCCAAAGAGTGTCTGAGATATACAAGTTTTTCCTGGAATGGTCAGACAGTATAGAAGGTTTATTTAGGATTTTTCAGAAATTCCAAGCCCATATTCCATCTGTTGGAGGATCCAAAGAAAGGATCATATGGTTTGAAGAAGCACAGAAATCCTTCGATGAGCTACAACAGTACTTGATAGATTCTCCAATTTTGAAATATCCAAATTTTGATTGAGAATTTATTATACAAACTGATGAATTATTGACAGCAATCAGCACCATACTGAGCCAAGTAGATGAACTTGGGGACAAACATCCAGTGGCATATGTGAGACAGACGCTCTCAGCTGTTGAGAGGAAAAACACCTTAACTGAGCATGAATGCTTTGTGGTTATTTATGTCTATAAACAGTTTTGGGTGTACATACACGGAACACACTTCAAATATTGACAGACGACTCATTGTTGTGTTGGCTTCACAATTTATGAGAATCAGAAGGATGACTGGCCCTATGGGCACTGAAGTTACAGGCTTATAATTATGAGATTGTCCATTGAGCAGGGGCTTCTCATAAGAATGCATATGGCTTATTGCGGTTACTAATGGTCCAGATGGCATACCAGCAGGCAGATGAGTTATTCCAGACAATGGTTAACTGAGAAATTGTAAATGAGACACGAGAAATAAAAGGTGCGCTTCACGAAGTGATGAGAAACACTGAGATCATGGATGGACATGTATTTAAGAAGATTAATGGGAAGTGGTTTCTTTTTAAAAGCTGTTGGAAATAACAGTTATCATACAAGCTGCTCATAAGGTTGTTGGGCATGGAGGTCTGAGAAAAAGATGATGATAAGAACCAACTGGCCTTATCAGAATACCAAATAGGCAAAAGAGTTGCCTATTGAAATATGCATGGTTTCAGGAAAAGAAACAAATTGGATGTGTTGTGGTCAGGTCCATTTGGCATTCTTACGAGATGGCGATGGACGCCTACTCCATCAAGAACCTCTTGGATGGAAGGGTAGTAAGTCAAGTCCATGCTAAGTATTTAAAGCAATAGATCGAGGAAAAAAATAATAGAAAAGTTCCCAAAGGACCGCTGAACTATTAAGTTTGTTATGTCCTAATGATTTGGTTAAGTCTTAAATATGACCGCTGAACCAATATAGTTGGTTAAGTCTTAAAAAATTGACCTCTGAATCATAGAAACTGGTATGTCTAAATATACCTAGGATCCAGTTTGGGGGAATAAAATAAAAAGATGGACCGCTGAACTGAAAAAAGGTCAAGACCTATGGAAAAAAGAAGAAAAAAAGATTGATAAAAATATTGAAAGAATTATTATTAAAAACCGCATCGGAAACCAATATATTTTTATAGTTTTTATTTTTTTGATTATCCTTGATTCAAGGATGATTCTACCTATGTCGCCTATTGGGGGAGGGAGGATGGATTGAATTAAAGTAAATAACCCATCAAAATTATGTGAGATTGGATTATAGTGAGGTTAGACCTAGGCAAAACCAAGTTTGTTGAGTGGATGCAGTTACCTGTAAAAAAGTGACTAGGGAAAGGGAAATTTAATTGTCAGAAGAAGCCAAATGCAATACCCTGGAGCGGAGAGGGAAGAAACAGTTCAAGAAGAGGCAGTCAGTAAATAACCCTGAGTAATCCTGATATGGAACTGGAGCCAGAAGATTAGTCTTGAGCGCTTGCTAATGGGTTTTGCCAAGAACACCGGACATATGGGCTGGCAATGAACAAAGGATACTGGTTGGGGGTTGCCAAATCATGACCCCTATCAAAGCCATCAGTGGAAGATACCAATGAGATTCGCCAGAATTAAAATAATCATTCAAGGAGAGAATGGCATCCTGCAAGTGACGTTTAAGTGCTTCTTGGAAGCTGAAGCAGAAAGAGTGATGGAAACTGAGAGGCAGAAAGCTTCATGGCCCAACTTCAAAGAGCTTGGCTGACAAAGCAAAGAGAATAGGCTGCGATATTTTAATCATGGATTTTTTCAAGATTGGAAGAATTCATAGCTATTAAAAAACCTCGGTGACTTTGGCCCTTAATTCTGTATAGGGGAGTTTGAAATGTACGCTGTTGCCAATGGCTAGCTTGGCGGCTAAGACAGCTGGTTTGTAATATTGACCAAGTCGGAAGAGAAACTCCAGAATCAAGTCTGATCCAGCAAGGAATGAACAATCAAGAGTGAAGGACATTGCTTCAGGAGGTTTGACAATGATGTTAGGAGTATTTGCGAAAGGAGAAAAAACCAGGAGAGCTTTGAAATCTAACTCTGGAATCAATGACAGAGGAAGGATTGGTTGTGAGTCATTTGAGACAATAACTAACCTGGTTTCTGTGGGGTTGGTTACCATTTCCACTAAATCCATAGAAGGCTATCTACTGGTGCTTGACTAGGACTATGAGTCCTGGATTGATCTTGAAAAGGTTCCGTTGCGAAAATTGAAATATCTGGTGGAAGTGTTAGATGTATTAAACAGACAAACTATTGAGCAGCTGTGGTACCGTGACTTTGAATTCAGCATATGAGGTGGACGAGAGGGGGGTGTTAGACTTATATGATAGTTGACATTATGCACTCTGAAATCAATTAGGCTCCAATTTTATTGAAATTAATCTCAAAATTGATGGGACAAGCTCTCCAGATAGAATAAGAATAATATGAGTCAAGAGGTTAAGAGAAAATGACAAGGGCGAACATAAATGACATTCTTATTTGGGCCATCTCACAAAAATTGACAAAAAGAGTCTCCTGTTGAAGACAAGGAGAAAATCAGGAAATTGAGGATGCTGGACCAAGAATCTTGAATATGACAGTGGGTCATATGCCCTATGGAAAACTGGATCCAGGGATTTTTATCATCATGAGTAATTTGATCAGCCCAGCATGACAGAAGGTCATAGAGACCACACTCTGAGTAGGCAGTAGTGAGGAGGAAGAGGAAGAGAGACGCATGTTGAAGGTCATCCTGAGAAATGTTGAGTACTGATGATCATACTCCGCTTAAACAAATGAAGTACTGACTGAGTGTTTGAAGCAGTGCTCTCTTGCCCCAATCCTTTTCTCACTAGAATCAAGGCAAGAGGGGGGATGTGTTGGGATTTTTGCTCATATTTCCAGCCAACTAGAATACCAGGGATAGCTAGGGTATAATTCCCTGATGTGAAGTGAATTGGATATTGGTTGACCCTGATTTCAGGGTAACTATGTTTGAGGGGTTTTAGGTTATTCTCCTGGTCAGATCCATCATAAATTAATATGGATGAATGCTTAAGATCTCTTCAGGCAGAGTTACCGACGAAATAAGGGCACCTGATAGTTGATCAACTATCAAGTGTACCAATTGGGATCAGTTGGGCTTCATCACCAACCCATTGGGAAATTTAAGGACTATGTTGTGAGGCGAGTGATGCTGCCTGCAACTAGCAAATCTATCTTTTGGTTTGTGACCTGCCTTAATGGGTAACAAGTCCCATTACCTAAACAGGTTGCTTTTCAAATTTGGTTGGTTTTCTTGGATTGAGAGGAAAACGTTAGGGAAACGTTTTCTGACTCTTTCCATTTTAGGCTCAAGGATGTCCAAAGACGGAATCCTAACTAGGGCGGGGAAGATCATTGCTGCAGAGATGAGGATGAGTAATTTAATGACAACTGCTGCCATTTCATCAAGATGCCAACCTAGGGTTGGGCACTGAATTCCCCTTATACATTACCTAAAGAATTCACTAATAAAGAACACACTACTTTACACTAAGTTAGCAGACTTATTACCAGAGTATTATATGAGTATTATTGTATCAGAATCTATTTCGTGTTATTCTTTGTCAAGGTATTATTGCTGTGTTCAATAATTGGGAGACACTTTAGGATAAGGAGTAAGGATCTGAGCGGGGATCCAGAGAAGAAGCTGAATCAAATTGGTTATTGCTGCTGACAGTGTGTCAAACAAGAGAAGCTGTAAGTAGGGATCTGAGCGTAGATCAAGTTAGGTGGTACCAGGGAACAAACCCCTATTTAGTACATCATAAGTACTTTGAGAGGAAATACTGGCTGAATGTTGGACCAAAATTTAATACTTCCATTTAACTACAGATAATAATCGCCATACTATTATCAATGATTATACTAACTACTATTATACAACTGCGGAGAATTGCACAAACCCCAAACATGTGCTTTAAATATGTTTATTGGGGTTAAAAACTGAGAATAATCAGAAAACCTATAAATTTTAACAGACCCATGAAGTTTGAGGATATCATTAGATTCAACTAAAATCTCTTATTGCTCTGGTTGTTTTACATAAAGCGTTGTACTATTTCCAGTGCAACTTTGCCTTTGCTAACTCACATGTGTGACTAGTCTTAATTACTGAATAATCAACTATTAATTGCTGATCCACAAGAAACGACATGTCATTAAGGGCGTTCCACAAGATGGAAGGTGAAATCAGTGATTTTCCATACTTGGGATTTTCTAGATGGGGTGGAGGTATATCACAGCTCTACCACGCCATGTCTTTATCTGAGTCTTTTAAAAAAGTATTTGAGGTGGGTCAACCTTGGGACAAATATAACACACCAAGAATTTTTCTAGCCAGTACAGGTTTCAAACTTGTATTGAACAAAACCTGCACTAGGGTGGAAGTAGGAATTACCCTTCCAGGCTAACCGCCCTTATCTATGTCTTTTTCATTCAACGGTTCTGATAATTGATCCTTGGATCAAGAACATAATTTTGGACAGTGATTTGAATAATGGACCAAGTAATTACAATAACAGCAAGTGATCTGAATAAGATCAGACTAATCAAAACAAGGGCCAGAGGGCCAAGATAATTATTGTTTTAGAAGGCGCCCAGGATTGTGGATCATGAGGCTTGTCATTTCTTGGCGTATAGGCTTGATTCTGCCAAGTCAGTTTGCACAGGGTATTAGCCACTGAGCAACTAAATCGGATGATATGAAGATCACCAACTTGTAATAAAACTCATAAACTATATATGAAGCTATAACCCCTTATTTTGACCTTCATAATTTTATTTAAATCGCAGACTCTTCTGCAACCTCCTAATTACCAGAAAAGACTACTTCTTTAAACCTCCATGTGACTCTTTATATCTCATTCTCCAAGCTGGATGCATCCTCAGCTTAATAGTTTTCATTTCTCTTCCCATTTCTAGAAGTTCTTGTTTATATCAAATCTCGGCATAATTCCCCTCAATTTGCTGAATGTCATCATTTTGATCAATTATAGTTTGTGTGCCTTTTACATAAATCTCGAGACTCAATTTGATTCCCCCTCTGATCCACCAGTATGGGTAGCATTTCATTCAGTCAAATCAATTACCAAACATTACCCCCTTTGACTGGATGATAGGCTCTTGCTGTTTATATGCTTGGAGGAACTTCACATGAAATCAGTTGATAATCCTACCCCCCGCAGGTTCCTTGATAGTTTAGACATCCATGCTGTACTTCTCTATTATTTTTTGAACAGCCCGGCCCAGATGTTGGAGAGCTTGTTTTTCCGCCCAATTCTGTGCTGGTCATGGAATAAAACATGGTCCCCTACAGCGAACAGAAGTATGCTACATCTCTTATGATCAGCTGCATGATCGCAAATCTTCTTGGCCAAACTGGTGGAGTAGGCTTCCATTTGCAGCTTGATCGATGTATCCATAAGAGTCTTCAAATATCGCTGAGGGTCCACACCCCCAGAGTCCTCTACACATGAATAAAGCAATGCGGGAAGATCCAGATGTTGACCATACAGAAGTTGAAATGGGCTTTTACCAGTAGAATAATGGTAGCTTCAATTATCCGTGAACACAGCTGTAGGCAGAAGGGCACTCCAAACTGAGGGTTGATCCTTTACCACTTTAAAGAGTATGTTCACTAGGGTTCCGTTGACCCACTCCACCATTCCATTTGATTCTGGATGATAGGGGGTGGTTAAAACCTTGCGGATCACAATCAACTCATTCAGCTTTGGTAGGATGTGCAAAGTGAAATCAGTTCCGTTGTCTGTTAGAATAAACTGAGGGCAGCCGTGTCACTGTATAATACACTCAATAATAAACTTGGCAGTGGCGACTGTGCCCAAGTCAATAATGGCCCTGGCCTCTACCCATCAGGTCGAATGATAAATGCGATGATTATATACTTGGATCGATTGGCGCTAGTTGGCAGAGGTCCCACCATATCAATGGAATTGGTGTGCCAAACAAACCGGGGTTTAACCAGTTGGTATGTGGTCTTCTTGTGGAAAGGCTTTTCCAATTGACACTGATGGAAACAACTATCCATTTCCAATACATCATAATGCATGCTCTCAGTAGTATCAGGGTCACAAAATCTCCAGCGTTCCACAGTCCTTCATGACCTACAGCCCGATGAGCATCCATAATAATCATAGTCTAGACAAAGATTTAGGGAAACTCATCATTGAGTCTCCAATCTGCTTATATAGTTCTTCCCCACATAGGAAAGTATCATCCCTGAGTCCATCTAATATCTTGATCACCTGCGGTGGCTTATCCTGGTATTTGCTCACCACCATCTTCTTGTTCATTATGTTGGCTAGATCCACCGTGATAGTGACCATTGGCAGCTGAGAATGACAATCCACATTTTGATGTTTTGTTCCCAGGTAGTTTATAATCTCGAAATCATACACTTGAAGCTTCAGAGCCCAACGTGTGAGCTCCTTCCAGTTCATGCAGATTCTGTAGCCAGCGCAAGGAAGTGGGATCCATCACTACTTGGAATCTTACCCCATGTAAATATACCAGAAACTGTTTGTAAGCGTAGATCACTGCTAAAAACTCCCACTCAGTCATGATGTAGTTTTGTTTGTGACAGTTCAAGCATTGACTACTGAATGCGACAGGATGTTCCAAGCCATCATTGTCCTTCTGGGATAATACTCACCTATAGCGGTGAGGGATGCATCCATTTGCATTATGAACTGTTTGTCAAAGTTGGTATATTGCAAAATGGGTGCACTTTTAATGGGGTCGCAACACATCAAAAGCATTCTGGCATCATTAAGTCCGATTGAAAGAAGCTTTTCCTTTAACAACTCGAAAAGCGGGGCTTCAATGCAACTGAAATTGGGAATGAACAATAAATAATACCCGACCATCCCCAGAAACACTTGAATGTCCTGCGTATTACCTGGGTGAGTCATCTGGTTTATCGCTTCCACTTTAGCCAGCTGCAATTTAAGCCCATTGGAATCAATAACAAAACTGAGGTATTCTAATACTTCTTTAAAGAAACGGCACTTCTGAGGCTTAGTTTTGATATTAGCGGCAGTGAGGCGCTGAAACACTTGTTCCAAGTGTGCAAGGTTCTCTGTAAATGTCTGTGAGAACACATTGATGTCGTCGAGGTAAACTAAGATGCAGTACAGCTTTAAATCACCTAAAATCGTATCCATGGTACGCTGGAACGTAGCCAGGGCGTTGCAACACCCTTGTGACATGCAAGTTAGCTGTAATAATCCCCTAAAAGTGATGATCGCGCATTTCTCCCATTCCGCTGATAGCAATTTAATCTGCCAGTACCCTGAGAATAGATCCATGGTGGAAAATTAATTAGCCCCACCCAATTGGCTTAACGCATCATCAATGTGTGGAAGAGGGTAGGAATCCTTCTTTGTTACATTATTAAGTTTGCGATAGTCAATAACCACTCAATTCAAGCCATCTTTTTTCTTTTCAATGAGCAAAGGTGATGCCCATGGGCTGTTCAACGGCTTTAGTTTCCCTTGCATGATATGTTTAACCACCTCGTCAGAGACAACCTCTTCTTTAACTTTTGATCATCTAATAGGTTGCAATCGAATGGGAGGGTGATCCCCCATATTTATCCGATGTACCACCCCTTGAGCGCATCCCAAATCATGATTGTCATGTGTGAAAATATTTCAATACTTTTCAAATAATGACATAGCCTTATCTTGCTGTTCCCCTGATAATCCCATAAGTACTTCCTATGAGACCATGGTCAATACGCTGAATAATGAGCTTGCCGGTAGTCCAAGATCTTCCCATAAGCTGAAACCATGAATAAAGTGAACTTCCTCTATAGGAACTAAGTGTAGGTAAGCAACCACTTGGTGCCTCAGGATTGTTATCATCTTCTTCTGTAAGTTTACTAGCAGCATTTTCACCTCCCCATTCCCATGTAGCAGTAACCCTGGATCCACATGTGGTTCAAGCCACAAGTGCTGGTGAGGCGCCATAATTTCTCCATAAAGCTCTTTAGGGACATTGGTTTCAAGCTCAGTCCCTACTATGCACTGGTGTCCAGATGGTAGGCTCAAAGTGCTTGCTGCTCAAAGCTGGATCCCTTTGTACTCATAAATCTGGTTGGGGAGGGCCCTGGTCCGCCGCTTCAGGCGTTGATAATGAACATGAATCACTCCATTGCGGTATGCTAGACTAATTTGACTAGAGCGGAAAGGATCCGTTAGGATTCTACAAGAGGTAAAATATATGGGGATATGTTGACCTAAAATAGTAGGAGTTTCCTCCACCATAGTTATCACAACACTAAATTTCCTCATAAATGCTGCACCAACTAACGTGTTGAAGTTGTTATTTGGCAAAACCACCACCGAAGCAGAAGCCTGGACTGACCAAAATCGTAAAGGCAATGCACTATATACTCCTTCAGACACAGTGCTATGCATCCCCACAGTCCCATATACTACTCGATGCTCCACATCCAGTTTCAACAGAAGTTTAGACACCAGCCAGGTAGAGACTATGTTCACAGGGGCTCCCATGTCTATGATAGCACGGATTCTTTTGTTTTGAACGAAAATGTTGAAGTAAGTGCATTCTGTTTTAAGAAGAACCATCAGTGTTTATTACATGTGCGTCCAAGGGCTTTTCTTACTCAGAAAGGAGGAAATGCCCCTGCCAACCTGAGGATACTCACTAGCAATTTTTTTCACCGGAATGTCAATGTTAACCCCTACTAAAGAGGCGACGTCCATCAAGGGATCCACGTTACTGGTGCCAGTCTGTTCCAGGATCCGCCATACATATGACTTTTGCACGTCCTAGTGGAACTCGGGGCTTGGGGTGAATTTTTACTCTCAGAAGTGGAAGAAGGGGTATCTGATGGAAGCTGTTGGTATAACAAATCATCTGATTGAGGTTTAATCCTACCTGAAGAGATGCTTGGGAATCATTAGGGACAAGTGAATTGGACTTAGCGGAGGTAGAGCGTCCCATCTCTACTCCACTTGAGCTTTTCCCTGCTTGATTTTCTCAGTTGGCAATACATACACTTATGGCTTTGAGGGCAATTACTCGCATAGCGTTCTTTTCATCCTCACCGGAAGCAAGTAAACATAAAAGGTTAAATATATAGTTTGTGGTGGAAGGACCAGCTAGAAGCGACGGTATGTTACCAGGGCCATGGACAAACCGCAAAGCATACATAGGCCAAAAGGGGTCCACTGATTCATATGAGGGATGAATACGTTCCAGCGGCTGATAACCCAGTTGCTGCGGCTCATATCCTGAAGAGCTTGGAGCGGAGACAGCAGAGTTTTTCGGGCTACGTTGGGGGCACTGATCATGGTGGAGAGTCATCATAAGGTGTTCATGATTCAGATAAGTCTGGCATCTCCATCCAAAACGTGAACCTAGCGTTATATAGTTCCTGATATGGTTTCACAGCTGCCATCATCACTATACCAACATCCTCAGTGGATAAAATGTTAGCTCCAATTAGTACATTTACTTCCACCAAAAAATGTTCAGCAAATTCTAACAGGGTCTCATTTTGGTGAAACTGTATAGTTATAAAGTTGGATTTCTGTTGAGCCATCTTGGTAGCACCCTTGAACAGCCAAAAAACAATTGCTTTAACTTCTTGTAGGATACTGAGCTGTTTGGAAGATAGCAGATAACTTTATGTTTGCTTTCTACATCTAGAGTGGACAGCAACAGTTTCACTTTCTGTCGATCAGAAGCCCCTTCCATGGCGAATTCAAAACGCTTAAAATAACCATGTAAATTCCCATCACAACTGAAAGAAAGTAATTTTTTGATTTAAACAACTTCGCCTTGCTCCAGGTTCCTGCCGCAAAGAGAAGTCAAATTGGATCCAGACCAACTACAGGAACCACTCCTTTGTGCATTATCATATGACCTGCCAAATGGACTCAAATCCATCAATAAGGGCTTGGAAGAAGTAGTTTCACGTGGGGGGTCCATTTTAATGCCTGAGGGATATTCATTTGCTGATCCATAGCATTCTTCCCCTGATTCGCCACTAACTGCATTACTTCCCCCCAGCGCTGACATGCTCAGCAAAATGTTCGTTGATAAACTGCTCCACTTTAACTGAATAGCATCTACACCATCCATCTTGGAATTCCTGTTTCAGGGTTTCATACTGATGTTGAAACTACTGACAGAATTCCCGCTCAACGTTCATTTTCTGCTCCATGGCTTATAGTCACAGGAGGACATCTTTTATTATGTTTTGTTTGTATGTGCGCTGCCAACATGCATTATCCGCTTGTTGATAAACATCATTTATTTGGTTAAGGAGGGAGGCTTGTTACCATACCAACTCCTCATTGGCCCATCAAAGGGTATCAAGGCGCCCTTGCATGTCTGCATACTCTCTTGTATCACTGATCTGAAGAGGGAACACTTGACAGCACTCAGCCTGGCTAACAACTTACAGTTCTGTAACCTGGCGGATTAGCTGAAGATATTTGGGAGATGTTGACCAAAGGATAAGCGCATTATCTGTCATTTGCTGGTTACTCCATTCAAATTGAAGTTAGTTTAATTCAGCTGATATGGAGCTGACTTGATCCACCTCTTGCCATTCCATCAGTGTCAATTTTTCTTTAAGCTGAGCAATCTTAGCTTTGAGAGCTTCCGCCCATTTGGCTAGATCCATCATAAAGTTCTCAGTATTATTACTCAACGTTGTTACATCCTGAATCCGCTCCACTGATAGGCCATGCCAATCCAACAGTTCTCCTATTACCTGATGTAATTCTAAATTTAACTGTGGTACCAGAATGTCCAATTGACGGAGGACGTCCCCAACACGATGGTCCATCTGTACCAGCGCCCCTTGTACCTCCAAAAAGAAATTGAGGTGGTCGAGCAGGAGGCAAGCATATATTTGCTGTGATTGAGTGAACCGTAATACATCTCCAATTTTCTATATTATGACAAGCCAGCACAAACAGTAGCGGGTGAATCGATGGTTACACATAAGTGACTAGATACTCCTTGACTCTGTGGGTACCAAGGCGGCAAGCCAACCCTATTGTGATAGCATCCAGATAAGGCATGTATAGGGCGTAGCAGTTTTCTTGGGCTCGTTTGTTATTAAAAAACTCAGGGCATATTCCTCAGCCTCATTTTTTGTATAGTTAATATCTGAACAACAGCCACTCCATAATATCCTGCAGCTGTTGAGGAGTCACATTTGTGGAGCATCCTTGTTGGTCAGTTGTCAGCTCAGGGCAGTTTTCTAATTACAGGTTGATTATAACTTCATCATTCCCCGGTTTGGTTACAGTAAATAATACTAGTTCATTGTTAGGTGACTCCCATGCTTCTTCAGCATAATGCGTGCAGAATCTGATCAAAATTTGTCAGAACGAATGAGGGCTCGTCATTGTATCCTAGCATCAATGAACTAAAGTTGACCAGTGGCCCCCTTTAGTGAGCACCACTGTCATTTCTCAGCATATAGGTTTTATTTCGTTGAGTCAGGTTGCACAGGGTATTAGCCACTGAACAACCAAATCGGATGATATGAAGATCATCAACTTTTGATAAAACTTGATAAAGTATATATGGAGCTATCACCCCTTTTTTCAACCTTTATTATTTAATATATATTTCAGAATTATCTGCTACCTCCTAATCACCCAAAAAGGTTTCATCTTCAATACTCCATTTGGCTCTTTGTATCTCAGTCCCCAAGCCAGATGCATCCTTGGCTTGGTAGTCTTCTATTCATCTTCTCATTTCTAAAAGTTCTCATTTATAATGAATCTCGGCATAATACTTCTCAATTCTCTAAATGCTCATCATTTTTATTGATAATAGTTCTTGTGCCTTTTCTGTAAATTTCGAGATTCATCTTGATTTTCCCTCTAATCCACTAGTTTGGGTAGCATATTGTCCACTCATATCAATTTCTAAACAAGTCTCATGCAGACTCTTATTTTGGCACATCAAAAGTGATGACAAAATGATAGAGATAATTCACAATTGAGATATATCATTTTTCTCAGTTGATACTGGTATCAGAACCCTATAAAATTCCTTGTAGGGATCACAGGCATGGTGGAGAGAATTCTGAGTATTAAAGTCATTTATAACGTTAGCCCCAGATATTTTCTGCGCTTCCAAGTTAAAACGTACAGAAAATGTCAAGTTTATCTCTTGTAAACGAAAAATCAAATTCTCCCATCTTCTGAGTGGCCATTCTCCCGCTACGCCAAGCTACTTGATAAGAAGATCCTTGCATTAAAGTATTTCACGCCGGCCTTCTTTAATTCAGCATACCTAACTCCTAGCTTTCAGAGTCTATTAAGTTCATTACACTGCCCTCTTAGTGGTCTCAGGCGCCCCAACCATACTAACTTCAAATAAACCAAGAAATTGTGCACATTAACCTCCCTGTCAAAATATGATAAATTAACAGGGCTGACCAGAATTTGATTTTTGTGGCTGCAAGGCTGATATGCCTGCAGTGACCCTATTGACTACCCATTTTAATAATATAATGAGGGGAAGTGTCATGGCGTTGATCTGCTGTATCATCTGATGCTAAGAAAACCTAAGATCAGTGTTTTAATTCATGCTATTGTTATGCGCATTAGTTCGTTTTACACCTGAATTTCAATAATAATTCCACAGGAGAAGTAATACATTCAACTGACAGAATAAAAGTTACAGGGTTTTTATATCACCTAAATATAATATGAAAAACTTAAAATACTAGAAAGTTGGGTTTTTATAATAGTTTTATTAGTGGCAGTGAGGGGTAAAAAGTGAACCTTCGATATTTTGCTGCTTATTATTTATGCATATCAAAGCTCAAACTTTATAAGGTGTGAAATTTGATTAGGCTAAGAATAGCCAAATTAGGATATATGGGGTTCAAACATATTAAAGCTCTCTAAACTAGCCTTGCTTCAATGGAACGGCCAATGAATGGTTGATAACTGGTAGAATAAAACCGTGTGGAAAGAATTTTATGTACATGAACCAATCACCTGGTGGAAAAGTTTTTTAACCTTGTGAGACCCCCTCCAAGCTTATAGAAGGGGTGGTCTCCACTTAGGTTCTAGAAGTAAACTGGAGGTGGGAAGGGGAGGAACCACGGACTGACTCCCTTGATTTTGCCGCATGTTTGGTGCAACCAAATAATGGATGATCGAGTTTTTTGGCTGAGGAGTGTGAATAGAAGGATATCCTGAATTTGAGGGATTCCGCCAATAATTGGACAGGGTCTTTTGGCCGATATTTTCCTTACTTACCTCTGATACACTCTTTTCCCATTTTGGACTTGTAACTGTTTAATAATCAGGATGGAAGGATCAATATCCAGCTCCATTAACAGGTTTTAAGAGCATCTTTACTGGACCTTTCTTTCACCACTAAATTTCAAAATTTGAATATTACAATCGCCCAGAAATTTATCTTAAGGATTTAACGAATAATGTAAAGTCTACTGAACGCACCACCGATGCTTTGGAATTCACTCAAACTCACCCCAAATCACAGAACCCTTGGTTGCTTACTTGTGTGTTGACCCGTAAAACCTGCTCCCAAACTGCAGCTGGAAAAGCAGAAGCAGACCAACTTTTATTAAACCATGGTGGGATCACAAATGATACCACCACTGTACAGCCTACCCCAGTCAACTCTGTGTTGACTGAGGGTAACCCAATTAGTGTGCCCCACCATGGAGGCACATCTAAGGTTTTACTCACGGTAGTAGGGAGTATTGCAGCTCCCAGGGCCTCACATGGGGTTTGTATGGCTTTGCCAACTGCTTCCACTTAGGAAATCAGCCTGGGCGCCCAAACTGAATCGCCAGAAAGTGTTGAATCAGTTGGTCATCATTTTTTCACTTCCAACATTACCCAAAGCGGCCAAACTGAATCTACAGTATTTGGTGAATCAGTTGGTCATCATTTAAATGGTTTGGAAGGTAACCAACGCGCATCAACTAATCAAAACTGAGTGGTGGATCAGTTAGCCGTAATGTTCATCAAAATCAAAATAACATCAAAATTCAAATGGGACTAGCTAAATAGCCAATCAACCAGCTGAAAATCCCTACTCGTATCTGCTGATGGTCGGATGAAGGCGGGAGTAATAGATTGGTTTGATGATGAGCCAGAATTACCCAATCAATTGGCAGGGAATAAACCCAAAACAGGTAAGCCTACCCAACCTGCAAAAAATCAAGTACCTACTGGGAAGGCCCAGCAGGGGCCAGCGTGTAAATTCAGAGGAATGCCAGCGCCTCCGTCTGGTATTCCCCCCATGGGGAATCCAGTAAATTACATTTAAATTTAAATTTAAATGTAAACAAAAATAAGCGAGTGAAAGATGCCTCAGGCGCATGGCAGAAAAAACTAGTGCCTGCACCACCCACCATTGACCCTCGTGAAGCTACTTTTGTGGCTGAAGTGAGGAAAAGATGGGCAGAAACTCACTCACAACGTGCACTCCCTTGGTCCACTCTTGCTCATGCAGTTAGAGTCTTCTATGGGCATAATCCTGTTAAGTTTTATGCGCGGGATTATTTTAGTTATTTTGAAGCCATGGCAAGAGCTTTTCCAGTTAACACCACTATTCATGAAATGGTAGAAAGCCACTATATTGATGTAGGGCTTACAGCTGCAGCAGATGCAGATCGTGCAGCTTAGTTACAATTGAGATTCCTCATGGCTCTCTTTGTGTGCTGAGAACTAGATCTAACTTTGAGAAAATTTCCTGGGTAACTTACTCAAATCTTCCAGCTACAGTGGACCCAGAATCCCTTAAGCTTGCGCTTCATTGAGGATTGATGGAATTTGGGTCAGTTCTATCAGTAGACCTGTGAGCACCAGCCTATTATGCCCCAACCCAGAGGGCTCATATTGCTAGGGCATCATTTATCCCCAACCCAATGGTGGCCCGCAACATGGAGGTTATCCCACATGTTGCAGTCATTGGATCCTGTTATGAAATCTTCTTTGTTGATCTAGACTAGGAACGACCACGTTGCCCATGGTGTAATGCTTTGGGCCACCTATATAATAGTTGGACTGCTCGTAAACAAGCCCTCTCATCTAGTAGCCAAGTCCCTGCGATAGGTAAGAAATGAATCCATACAGCAGCAGCGGCAATCCCACAACCAACCCACTGGGTGCCCGTACAGGATCTCACTCCCTCTGCTCTTCATGTAGCAGTTAAGAAGACACAGCCAGTAGCATAACTTTATTCTTTTAGTGCGGAAAACCCTCTCCCTATTGGAACCCCTTCTATATTGCCAGATCCTTCACCAGCCCAAAATAAGAGCAAATCTGCTTCTTATTAAGCTAACACAGAGGAATCCAGCCCAGGGGTGGCATCTAAAACTAATTCAGTAATACAGAATACCCCAAGGTGGAACAGGTATGGAGTACCTCAAGTCAGGGTGGAGGCACCAAGTCATTGCCACCCCCACCATCTACGGGTATTGCAACTTAGACGCCATTCTCAGTACTGAAGGAGGTGACTATGGACTCTGATACATCAGATGATGCACAAATGGAGGAGTCTATGGAGCACCCTCAAGATACTCCTGTGCAAATCAGCGGGGGAAGTATCTTGGGCTGGCTTACAGGATCCTCAGCCCCATCAACTCAGGATAATCCTCCTTCTCGTCAATCAACACAGATTGCTTCAAAGAGTCAAGCTCACGGACTAAAAATGAGCAGCCTTATGGATGCAGGCGGAAGCTCCAGTAACCCCCTGGGATACAGAGGGGGACAGCTATGAGGCCCCAAAGGGGCACCCTGACCCTGCAGTCCACAACTCTAATGGGCTGCAGGATTACAAGCAGAGAGCCCACCTCCTCCGCAACTTCAGGTCAACTCGCGTAGATATTGCAGCCATCCAGGAGCCCCATGTCCCCCCTCTGATTTTGTAGCATGAAATGACCAATTTGGAGGTAACTCCTGTTGGACACACTATATGGCCCTTATTATCCTCAACCCCCGGGTGAAAGCCCACCAATTTTTAGAACACCTTGATGATCGCCTTATATTGGCTAATTTATCAACCCCTGAGTTCTCCTTCTTTGTTGCAAGAATATACCTGCCAAATGCAGGTCAAGAGTAGGACCGTCTTTTGGAAGAACTTGCTCTACTACAACTCCCAGGCAATACAGTGCTGATGGAGGATTTCAACACAATATTAAGTCGGGTGCATGACACCTTTCCTCCTGCCACACAAGACAGACGAGGTACAGCTCAGCTTCAAAATTTCCTCAAATCAAGTGGTTTCATGGATGCCCTCCCTCCCTCAGCATCTGGGCTTGGCTGTATGTCTCGGATCCAAGGTCCAGGTCGGAGATTCACATTAGCTTCACAGATTGATATGGCCCTAGTAGCCCATTGCTGGTTGGTCGAGTATCATCTCCCATAACCTGAATAACACAATAAGTGATCACAGATCCTACACGGTGATCCTGACAACAATACTCAGACCATCAAGAAGATTTTGGCCAAGGATTGCTACAGGGCTCTTGAACAACCAGTTTGCAAGAGAGAAGATAAATGCAGCCATTTATGAGCCCGAGCACCTGGCCTCACCTCATTTGCGAACTCTACAAGAAAAATGGGCTGATACAAAAGCAAGGATCCTAAAGGTAGCCTACAATTGTGCTAAGGCTCAAAAGACAGCTGCCTAGGCTAAAGTCAGACGTGCTGAAGCTAGAATAAGACACCTTGAAAGGAATTGCCACCCAGTGCCTTCCTCTCAATGGTTGGAGGCTTAGGAATTCGCCCACGAGACATACCAGCAGGAATTTACTGAGCAAGAAGAACGTGCAGCAAACGCCACCTCATCACGTTACTACACCTCGTGGGAACGGCCCATCCGTTTCTTTTACCAGAAGCAGAAAGCCCACTCAAAGGATCAGGAGATTGCAATCCTGAGAGTGGGGACCACTGTCTCCACAAATAAGGAGGAGATCACCAACGAGATCCACCGTTAATATTCAGCCCTCTTCAAGGCTTCCTGGGTAAGCCCAGCAGATGTTCATGAATTCATTAAAGGGGCTCCGGAATCAATGGTTGATTTCTTGGCGGATGAAGAACTTCTTGCATCAATTACACAGTAAGAAGTAATGGACATTCTACTCCACAGCCCACATCTGAAGGCCCCAGGCCCAGATGGTATCCCGTTTGAGGTATATCTAGTGGATCCCGTCACAGTTACAAAGGCCCTCCAGCCCTTCTTCTTGACCCTCATGGCAGAAGGGGGAGTACTTCCTGACTTGAGAGGATCAATTATGACCCTTATCCAAAAAGAAAGCAAGCCGTGAGGACCTTACAAACTGGCGACCAATATCACTATTGAACACGGACCACAAATTATTTAATAAGCTTCTAGCAAACCGCATGATTAAGTGGGCAGCACCACGCCTCAACCCAGCTCAACATGGCTTTATCCCAGGGAGGTCGCTTTGGAACGATTACAATGAGCTTTTGGCAACCTTGTCAGCTAACTTATCTCAAACACATGGTTTTGTGCCGCTTCTGGATATGGAAAAAGCATATGATCGAGTAATTTGGAAGTATCTGGACGCCTCCCTAACCCGCCTCCACATCCCACCACAAGCTAGGACATGGATATCAGCTCTTTATGCCCAGATTCACACTAAAGTACTGTCCACAACAGGCTTTACAGCAGTGGCTATATTTGAACAGGGTCTCTGACAAAGGGATCCACTGAGCCCAATCTTGTTCAACATAGCTTTGGATCCTCTTCTGGCCTTACTCCAGGAACGACTGGTGGGTAAAAAGTTCCTGGGAAGCTCCCCACCTGCACCATAGCCTTTGCTGATGACACAGCAGTGGCAGTTGGATGTAAAAAATACCTAGCCTGGCCATGAAGGCCCTGGATTGCTACTCTAAGGCGTCCAATGCAAAAGTTAATACTTCTAAAACCGTTATAGTGCAAGTTGGTACCCCATCTTTTCCTCCGCCTTTTGGTTTGGAACCTACCCAGGACACCTTTCGGCATCTAGGTGTTTTCACCACACCACAAGGTGTTGCAATCAAGGATTATGAGGACCGCTTGCTTAATGTAATAAACTCTCGTGTAGCTAGCTGGAGCTGCCAGCGTATCACCCCTCATGGACGCGCCCTGATGGCGAATGTTTTTCTTCTATCAAAGCTATGGTTTCTCTCTCATGTCTGCCCCTTTACGGACAGTTTCTACACGAGGTTGAATGTGATACTTCGCTGTTGGATATGGGGATCTAACCACCCACCCACAGCTCTGACCACAATATCCCAACCCCACAGTGAGGGGGGCCTAGGTCTTTTGGACATTAGGTCTCATGCCACTTCAATCCTGAAGGGGTTCCTTAAGCCCAACATTTGCTGGGATATGGCTCTAGTGCCACAATGGGCTCCACACTTACGCTAGGGTTTAGCAACCTCTCTAGGGCTTCCACGAACCTCACCTACAGCTGTGGGAGAGTGGCTAACAAACCATCCAGGCCACCACCTCAAACCTTCATCAAGTTTTTACTGTAATCAGGCTCTCCTTGCACTTAATTGGGCAGGAGTACGAGTGTACCACGCATTTCCTTATAAGAGGAGTGGCCCTGGGATCAGCCCCCAGCATCAAACCCTGGTCTACAATGGGAGGATTGTTATCTCCCATCTCCACCCTTTGGACAGACCCCCTATGCGGCCTCATCTCCTGTAACTTTTACCCCCCGCTGTGTAATGTGATCTCAAGGAGCTCTGAAAGGAAGTTACCCATCCTGTTCTCTCAGCAAAAGTGTCAAATAAACTGTGGCGTGTTCTACACTGCTTATACAGGACAGGGGATCGAACTGGTCCCATCTTCCAGCACAAGGGTTGCCCACGATGTGCAGAGCTGACAGACACCCACCTCCACTGCTTCTTTACTTGCCCCCTCATAGCCCCTTTCTGGAGCAAGGTCCGCGAACTCCTGCGAGCAGAACCCTGGGTAGCACACCCAGTTCAGGACTTCATGTTTAAACTCTCGCTCCCCAAATGCTCCCAATCATTAAGGGTCCTGGCATTTGGTGTAGTGATTTGGACTATACATAATTCATATCTTCGCGCCGCTTTTGACTCCACTCTGTGGACGCTGCCCCATATGATCACTCACTTTCAGGTTGATTTCAAGATGTCTCTGAGAGTGTTTACCATGTCGCCATGGGCCAATAGGTCAGTTCAAGTGGACACATGGCTCTGGAAAAGCTTACCCCACCCTTTCATGACACCTCCGCTTACCCCTGCCTTCTCCTCAAGCTCTTAGGAGCTTAGGCGTGATTAAATAAAGATCGGTGTATCCCCCCTTTAGGTTGGGACCACCAAGTGCTAAAAAAGAGCATCTTTACCATGTCTACACCAAAAAAACATGCTGAATTGCAACTTAAATTGGTTTAGCATTTCAGAATAAAAGGCAGCATCCCAACTGAAACGTGATTTCTATAATACTATTCATTTAATCAATGGCCTGAAAATTTACTTTCAGAGTATAGTTTTTTAAACACTAGAGATTTTACAGTTTTTCCCTGACTTTTAGGTTCCTCACATAAGGAGTCAAGCTCCTGATACAAATTGGTGGCAGAGTGAACAGCTCCGTCCATATCTTCTACTAAATCTCTTACTTTTGATCGTGACTTAGTATGATATTGAATAGCAAATCAACATGAACTACCACGTCCACTAGTACTTACCAAGTCTCAGAAGTATAATTTCCAGGGCCCCATAACTGCCACTAATTCTTCAGAGGTTTGCGCTATCTCCACATTGGAGGAGTTGGAAACTGTGAATTTGTAATTATATCAATTTTATTGACTCAGGAGAAAAATTAAGACTCTTGTAGTGAGCACCACCAATGAAAATAATGAAGCAGCATTTTTATTTTCAGCGCACAGGTTAAACACTAAATACAAGGTACTGTATGAGGAAAGTTTTCTTGCCCAAAATTTTCAACAAAAAACCTAATATAAAAATATAGGAATTTTAAATAAACAAATAGAAGCACACACTGTAGTACTAGATAACGCCACAGGTCCAGGTTCACTGATGGTATTCTTTCTATATTGGCTCTCTCAGCTTCTCCAGGAAAAAGACCCCCTTTCCATTTGCAACCCTCTTCAGATATGCATTCTCTATCAGAGTTTTATTAGTGCTTTCCATGGTTACTAAGCAGCATCTCCGAATGGCAGACTAAAATTTCACTATCCAAATTGGTGTTTGAAAGCGAATAACTAAGGTTGAGGCATTTCCATATAAAAATGCAATCTTACAGAAGCAGTCAAATTACTGGATAGCCACCCTAGTAATTAAAGTACCCTATTGCCAATAGTTTTACACCTGCATGGGGGGCAACGTAGAATAATATGCTAAAATAAAGAAGTAGGAAATATAGAGATACAGGCCACAGCGTCAGTAGCCAATAAATTTGGAAAAAGAATGCACCGGCAGGGGTTTAGGGATTTATATAATAGTAAATTTATACTTCTAGGCCACTACATATAAAAGCTGAGGCCGTGTGGCGTAATAGCTACTATGATGCTCAGATCCACTATCTAGTTATGAGTTGCATTATAAATTTAAATTTTATTAGAGGTGAGCTGACCTGGGGACAATACTGCACCAATTAGGGAAGTGAATAAAGTGGGAAAAGAGGATAAAACCTGGAAAACCTCCATGCACGGTGTATGATAGGCCAGGCACTCCATGGACCGCCTTTGCTATTTTCTATCTCAGTTCAGGGCATTGGGTTGCAAAACCAACACAGTCAAGATTGTCCCCTACTCAAAGTCCATTACTGGGATTGAACTTGAGAGCAGTG
The DNA here is from genome assembly GCA_022478985.1 of Massospora cicadina. Lineage (NCBI taxonomy): Eukaryota > Fungi > Entomophthoromycota > Entomophthoromycetes > Entomophthorales > Entomophthoraceae > Massospora > Massospora cicadina. The sequence continues at coordinate 86,654 of JAKSZP010005424.1, forward strand.
GCAGAGGGTCCATATTACAATTCAGATTTAAGTATGTAAGTATATTTTATTTAGATGCTGAAAAAACGCAATTATAACAACCCTTGAGACATTATATACATATTTTCCAGATTTTGGTGAGAAGTTCAAGACTATTATTGATAAAGGTAATATCCCAGTTATTCTTACATTAAATGAGAGTTCATACTATTTGCAAAATTGTATTTATGTTAATATAATTTGTGACTGAGATTTGATTTCATGCAATAGCTAGTTACATTCTAGTCAATATCATCGAGAGACATTTTGCAATAAAGCTAAAGACTGCTTCCAATTTGGCCTATTGTTAGCTATAAACAAGCGGCTTGTCCAGGCAGCACTATAAATGAGGGAGCCTACTGTGCTTGGCCCAGTAGTTTTCAATACTTACAGGACAGCTCCTGTCATACTATTGCTCAGTATCAACTATCAATTTTCAGTCCTTACCAGCTTTCTCAAGTTTTGTCGTGATGTTTTTAATTTGAAGAAAACATCTTAAAAATCATTGGCCAGTCATTGCCTTTACATTACTCTTAAGAACTAAGGTTCCTCTTATTAACTTCAATATATTTATTAATGAAAATTACACTAAAGGATTAATTTTTAATTGCTATCAAGTTGGCCATCATAGTTGGTTCCAAACACCCATCATCTTCAAAATTGATGGTATTCTTTTAAGAGAGTCCGTAATTTGTGAACTTCTTCTATGGGGAATAGCAGTTTGTGAACACTGCACCATCTCTAGATCTGTCATATTTGTATTAGGAGAAGTGTTCTTAATTGGAAAATCCCAGATCAATACTCACGTGGCTCTTGGTTTAATTATCCCTTGACACAAGGAGATCTGCGTTCTCCTGTATAGCTTGACAGCCCAGAAGATCACGTTTACAAAAGGAAATAAAATTAACCATTGATAATTTAATACCAAGAGAAGAAATCTTGTCTATAAAAGGCTTTAAAGAACTATTAGATTTACCATGCTGATGCCACTCCAAATGCATATGAGTTTATCTTATAAAATCAATTGTAGGGCTTATCAGAGGAACAAATTATAAAGCCTGTCTCTATTACAAAATTATGGGCAAATATTTGTGACTAGAAATTACAATTTTTGGTGTAATATCAGCATATCAAACCATATTGATACTGGGGATGCTAACTAATACATTCTTAACCTAAATAAAAATCTGAGAAAATGAAGAAATTTAACAAAGATACCTCATTCAATAATTACAGCATTTAACGCTTATTCCATTTCATAGTTCTTGGCCATTTCTGTAATTATTAATAACAAGAAGATGGCTCCAACTATGTAGTGATCATTTATTATTGATGAAATAATTTAAAACCATTGGTACTATTTAAAGAACATAATTTACACTTAAGTAACAATCAAGTTCATTTTTGTAAAAAATAAAAAAGTAGTATTTACAACCAAACTCCCATCACCCAGCTAAACCCATTGTCCTTGGCTCTTCCGCTAGCTCCAGTGTGGGGCAGTGGCAAAACTCTGCTAGCATTATCTGTCCAGCGGGAAAACGCGTTTGGACTAAGTTGTGCAGATTTCCCAAATCTTGGCATGAAATGTTTCTTCCAATTATCCAGAACTCCACCTTGCAAATTCCCAGGTGGTACCTATTTTCCACCTGGTTCATACCTGGAGCAACATGCAATTTTGCCTTTGGGTCAAATATGGAAAAAACTTTCCCAAACATGGACAAAGTAATCAATGACTTAGACCAAGTGGTGATAGAACCTACCATTATTAAGGCTTCCGCCTCAACAAGGGTATTTTAATCTTGGCTTTACATGTAAAGCTGATGCCTCTACTGCGTCACCTATGCCCCCGGTATTCCAGGGCTCTCAGGAGAGTGTATGTAACTCTCCCATTCCCAGCGAGGTGGTGTGAGATGCACAGCCACACTGCTAGGGAACTAGTCATTACCAAGATGGTAAAAAGGGCACCACGAAGGATGCTGGGGCAAGAGGAACCCGGGACAAGGGTGTACAACGTGGTATGTAGTAGTTAAAGTAAATAAGTAATAAACTTTAGTAGGTCCTCCAAGGGGTTTCCATAATTAAGTGGAGATCTGTGTGGGAGTGCTTGGGTGCCTCAATTTGAAGAGGACCAGGGGGCTTAGCGGTGCACCAAATCCAGTAGATTTTTGCGGAATTAAACAGCCAACATTGTTTGAGACCTCCTCGAGGAGGTCCACGCAGGTTTGCCCAAAGAACTATATTAAAATGTAAACTAACAGAGAAGTTTTATTATGGAAGTCAGTCAATGTGGAAAGTTGGTCTTATAGAAACATACTTAAACTAAGCGGGGGTGAATCGTTATTTAGGGGAAATGGTGCTAAGCCTAAGTGACTAATAGGCGCACTTTATCATTGGCCAGGGTGCTGTAGCTCAATATTAACTGAACTCAAGTGATTTATTGCAGGAAAAGTTGACCCAATTTAGCAATTTAAAAATCAAACAGGTTTTGAAACCTCATTTGCCAAGCAACCAAAGCGAACCATAGAGATTAGTAATATAGCTGGGCGTTTTAATAAACTTGTTGTAATTCAGGGCTGAGAATATTGCACATACCCAAGACCAATATGGGCATATCTCGCCTGAACCCAGTGTTAATCCATGGTAAGTTTGAGGTCAGGAAGGCCTGAAAAGTTAACCTTTTAGGCCTCCTGACGACCAGCTTGATTCTTAAAGTTGGTCCCCTCAATCATGTCATTGAGCCATGACATTACCATCTCACTTTTTAGGGCCCCACCCCTCAGGGGCTTTTGCCAGTAAAATGTTCTTGTGCCTGGAGTCAACTTCATAGCATCTATAAGTTTCTCTAGACTGAAGTCCATAATCCTGGGGAAACGCTTGTGAAAAATTTTAATCAAGTCTTGAGCATGGGCGTAGTCACGCGCTGGTATCCAACTGTTCACTTCTACATCAAATCATTTCCATGATAGAAGGAACTTGAGCTTTCTTTTTACTTGGCGTGAGGCTACAATCTCCTCCACTTCCCACTCCAGCGCCCCCTTCATGAGATAAGCCTCCGGAGTCTCTAGTGGGGGCCCTCAAACAATGTAATTTTACTTTTGTGAGATACTGAAAAGATTTGGAATAAAGGGGAGATCCAACTTTTATGAGACGTGGCCCACCTTTTTGATAGTGTGGTAAGGTCCAATTCTTTTTGGTCCTAGTTTTTTGCATAGTTGCTTTATTGGGATGTTTTTAGCATCTAGCATCACGAGATCTTTTTCCTTGTACGCTGTAACAACATGTCTCTTACCATATGTGTTCTCCTTGTAAGTTCACATAGCCTAATCCCAAATTAAAGTTCACCCCTTAGTGAACTTTCTTGATTGCCTTCTAAAGGCCTAAAACAGCTTCCACCTTGGATCCACAACTGGGTTCCATTTGGAGGCGGGTCTGAAGCCATAGTTGGCGAAAAGGATGAAGAACCAATAGATGTATGTTGGCGTAGTTATAGCTGAATTGGGCCATGGGGAGATGGGAAACACAATATGAATAATCTGCGCAGTGTAAAATCACAGGAACTATTCCAAAAGCTAGTTCAATCGCTCAGTCTGTCCATCTAATTGGGGGTGCTAGGCAGTTTAATGGCAAAGGCGAATCTGAAAAGTTTAAACAACCCTTCCTAAAAGACAGAGGTAAACTGGGGCCCACGATAGCCAATTACTACTTGGGGGGCCCCATGAAGAGAAAACACATGCGAGACAAAGAGCCTGGCCATCTCTCTATGGTTATTGTGGTTCTGCAATGAATAGAGTGAATGAACTTTGTAGACTGGTCCACCACTACCATGATGACATCGTAAATATCAGGTACAGGTAATTCCACAATAAAATCCACTGATAAAGAAGTCCAAGGCTAAAGCCAATTTGATTGGTACCAACAGCCCCGCTAGTGGCTAAGATTTGGCTTCATTTGGTTGTAGACTAGGCACTCCTTACAATACCTGGCCACCTGCGTGGCTAACCCCTTCCAATTGCAAGTGCAACGAATTAGCTCCAGAGTCTTTGTTTTCCAAGGATGTCCAACGGTGATTTCGTCATGGTGGTTCCAGATGACTTCCCAGCAAAGTGGTCCAGTAGAAACCCATAGGCTCCCATGGAACTACACCATCTCATCCTTCACGTGGTATCTTCTAGTAATATCCTCTTGATTTAAATCGCTCTTGGCAAGGACCATTGTATTATTGGCTGAAAAAGGCTGTAAAAGGACTACATTCTGAAAATACCATATTCCTCCGCATTTTCCTATGGGCAAGCGCTGGCCCGTGGGACAAGGGAGTAGGAAATTGAGACACAATCTTCCCTGATGGATATGCCAAGTGGGTGTTGTGTACCTCTACGTCCTTGAGATTAGAATCTAGTTCAGGGTTTCAGCTCAATGCATCCGCCAAACAGTTCTACTTGCCCTTTTTAAACTAATAAGAAAATGCAAATTGGGCCAAGGTCTTATGCCAGCAGATCTGCCGTGGGGTAAAAAACATGAGGTGCGCAGTAGTACAACAAGGCACGGTGATCTGTACATATGTGGAATGGTTGGGATTCATGAAAGTGATGACGCTAATAAGTCAGCGCCTCAACCACTGCTAATAACTCTTTGTCATATATGAACGTAGTTTATCTCAGGCAGAGACATCTTCCTATAAAAATATTCACCGGATGCTCTATTCCATACTCATCTACTTGTGTTAGGGCCGCCTCTATGGTAAAGTTGGAGGCATCAGAAGCCAAAATAAACTTCTATTTGGGATCTACATGGCGAAGGATGGACGTGTACAGCATGGTGCACTTCACTGCTTGGAAGCATCCTGCAAAGTTGGGGGACCACTGGATCACTTTTTCCCCACTTGCCTTATGCAAGGGCGCTGCCACTTTAGAAAGTTTTGGTGTAAATTTCATAAGGAACGTACATGTTACAAAAAACTCTTCAATTTCTTAACCAAAATTGGGGTGGGCCACTAATGTATTGCTTTCTCCTTTTCTGGAATTATCATGTGGCTTTGGACAAATATGACATTGCCTAGGAAGGTGACTAGGACTTAAAGAATTTTTTTTACTGATTTTCAGCGTAAGGTTAGCCACCCTTAAACTCTCCACCACTTGCCACAGGTGTATTGCATGGAACTCAGGATCAGAGGAAAACACCAGAATATCACACTTGTAAGTCACCGCGCACACACCCAGCAGGTCCCAAGTCCACATCTATACGGCGTTGAAAGATAGCAAACGCATTTTTAAGCCTAAAGGGCATAGCCCGGAACTGGAAGATTCCTTTTTGGGTATGGAACACAGTTAGCCACTCCCGGCCCTTCTTTATCCTGATATTATTGAATGCATTTAGGCAATCCAGTTTTGAGAAACATCCTTCGCCCTCTCTCCACGTAGTAAGCAATTTGAGAATACAACGGTATGGGGTTCAAGTCTGGTACTGTGACGCTGTTGAGTTTCCCATAGTCTAAACATGGGCGTAAGATACCATTTGCCTTCTCCACAAAGAGAAGTGGGGAGCATACCAGGGAGGTACACTGAAATATTTCACCTTTCGCTAATTGCTCTTTAACACAAACATAAGGGGGCGCTTCCTCTTTTACAGTCAAAGGGTAAATGAGAGAAGATATACACAGCAGATCATTGATGAGCTTGAACTCGAAATCAAACTCTGAATGAGCTGGTAGTGCATTGGCTGAAGTTGCATCAAAATAAGATTTCATCCCCTCCAAACAGGAAGGTATGGGTACCTCCAGAGAGGGCTTCAGCAACGGAGTAAGACTGAGAGTGTGGATATTGGACTAGTGGGGAAGACCACCGTGAGAGTTCGCTTAAAAAAGGAATAACTGATATATGATTTTCTTCAAAGTTAAGGACAAGGTGTTGTCTATCTAATTGGTTCTGACGTCAAACATTCGCACCATTCTACTCAAAATAATGGGGATCAAAAGTTTTTGATTCTTGGAAATGGTCATCCAAATGATATTTGACCACTTGACAATCCACTAACCCTAAAACCTTCAGCGTAAGAATACCTTGGGAAGCCCCTCCTCTGACCATGCCACTTTGTAAATAATTTAACTCAAAATAGAAGGCCAGTTTCTATTAATAATATTCTTAGAGGATCATGTATCCACCAATACAGATTTTCTGATTTTCCCTAAAGGGGATGAAAGGGAGCATTCAACAAAAAAATATCCAAAATTTCTTTATTTATAGAGGACGCCGCCAATACATCATCAGAAAATTCTTCATCCGGCATAAACATGCCTCCAGGGTACGTTTTTACATCAAAAAAGAGAAAAATAGTTGGCCTCTCTTACTACTGTGGTCACTTATACCACCATATCTTCAGCAGTTGCAGAAACATTTTTATATTGACAAAGTAACTCCTTCTACAACGCATGTATTTTACGCATCATGGTGGGTGTCAAGCGTGAGTTCTCTGGTGTGATCTACTATACTGAATTTGGTTCCACACTAGATCCACAAGAGATAATATTTTGCTTATTTTTATATAAGATCAGCATTATAAAACGCATTTTGAAATGGGAACAACCCAATCATCTTTTAAGTTCAAGTTATGCATTTAATATCCAAGGCCATCACCACCAGGTCCTTTGTTAATGATTTGCCTGCAACGTCTGAATAAAGTGCCAAGAAAAAATTATTTTGTTTAAACTGGTTTTATTAATTTTGGGATTAGTTGGGGAATCACAACACCCAGATCACATAGCTTCTGAATCCACCAGGTATGAGCAATAAAGGTGGGCACTTCATAGTTGGAGTTTTTGAGAATAACTCCAAGATGAATCAAACCTTGTCCATGTGAGAAAACGGTGGTGAGCTATATCAAGGTCATGACAAATGGCAGGAGCACCCAATATGCACTCAGCAAAATCCCACACGGATAATTCTAATGCATGTAACTTAAAGAGGTTGGTTGACTAATGTCAGAAAAGTTCTGTAACTCTCCCATTTCCAATGAGGTGGTGTGAGATGCACAGCCACACCGCTAGGGAACTAGTCACTAGCAAGATGGTAAACAGGAAACCCCAAAGGATGCCAGGGCAAGAGGAAACCAGGGGCTAGGTTGTAAACGTGTTATGTAGTAGTTAAAAAAATAAATAAGAAACCTTGGTAGGGCCTCCAAGAGGAGTCCATAACCAAGTGGAGATATGTGCAGGAGTGCTTGGGTGCCTCAATTTGGAGAGGACCAGGGGTTCTAGCAGTGCACCAGATCTGGTAGAAATTTTGTAAAGTTAAAATATCCAATGTTGTTTGCGAACTCCTTGAGGAGGTTTACACACAGGTTCGCCCTAGGAATCATATTAAAAGTATATACTAACGAGGAAATTTTATTATGGAAGGGGAGGATACCCCAGTGGTAGAATAGGGACCTCTACTGCTGCCTCCTCAAGTTTGATTCTGGTAGAGGAACTTTGGCTAGGAGACGACTATGACTGTGTTGGCGTTGTGCACCAATGCCCCAAACTGAGATAGCAAATAGCAAAGGTGGTTCATGGAGTTCCTGGCCTATCATACGCTGCGCATGGAGGTTTTCCAGATTTTATCCTCCTTTCTCATTCATTTGATTTCCTTTCAATTGGTGCAGTATTGCCCCCAGGTCAGCCCACCTCAAATAAAATTTTTTAATTTTATTATGGAAGTTGAACAATGTGGAAAGTTGGTCTCATTGAAACATACTTAAACTAAGGGGGTGAATCTTCAATTGTTGAAATGGTTCTAAGCCTAAGCGACTAATAGGTTCACACTATCATTGGCCAGGACACTGTAGCTCAAGATTGCCTGAACTCAAGTTATTGATTGCAGGAAAAGTTGACCCAATTTAGCAATTTAAAAATTAAACGGGTTTGAAACCCCATTTTCCAAGCAACCAAAGTGTATCATCAAGATTAATGATATAGCTGGTGCTTTTTAACGCCCTTGCTGTAATGCAGGGCTGAGCATCATGCGCATCCCCAGGACCAAAAGGCATATCTCTCCTGAACCAAGTGTTGGTCCATGGTATGTTTGAGGTCAGGAAGGCCTGACAACTTAAACTTTTTGGCCTCATGATGACCAGCTTGATCCTTACAGTTGGTCCCCTCTATTATACCATTGAGCCATGACAAGGGCAATCCTCTCCCCACAATTCAAACCTGGATCCTGGCAGATACCTTATGGTGGTTCAGTCTATGGTTTACACACCCAATATCTTCCCAAGAAATACAAAAGGAGCTGATGGTTGGTTTAAAAGCCTATTGATCTGAACCCATCCTTCATTTTATGGTCTTAATGGTGCCACATGTTTAGCAAGGTCGTGGTCACTTCCAATAATCCTCCCTACTTCTAATAAAGATTCCCTTCTAATTCCTTTTCTGACCAACATCCCTTGTGCCCCTGACCATCAATTATGAGCAAGTGTGAAAAACGGGCTAACAATCTCCCCATCTAGTTTTAAGATGTATCACTTGAATTGCAAATGGGCCCTTTTTTGAAGCTTCCACCGGTGTAAGCCCAAATATTTCAGTAATAAACCTGCTGCCTACCTGTGGCATTTTCTTTATGGGTACAATACTACCCCCTCCCTAAAGCTGCTTCTGGAGGGGTTCCTATGCCAGACAATATGCCCCTCCTCATCCCAGAACTGCAACTACTTCAGCATGTCAGAAAGAAGCTTAACTTAAAGTTCAACTCCAAACTTGAGCCCTTTTTCAACCAAACCCCAATATAATAACAATTTCCTCAATCCAGGTTAACCAGACCCTTAAGCCTAGTGGCTAAGGTTAATTTTTTATGTGATTTTATTGAACTTTTAATCATTAACTCATATTCTTTATACAAAATTTGAATCTCTAATCCCACTTGTTTCTATGCTCCTCAGAAAAACACCACTCTTTTTCAAAGTTGACACCTGTTCGCTGTGTAAGCAGCTGCCTCATCCATATGCCATCCCTTCCGCAAGGAGGTCGCCAAGTATTTGATGATTCTTGCAGGGGTATCCCTCCTCACATTATCCCATTGACACTATCCCCTCTAAGTAAGCGCAACCTTATGAAATTTATAAGACAGCCAATAATGTAATTATGAACGTTTCACTGGTAGCACAGAATCTAAAGTATAAGATCACCCACACAATCATTGCCACTTTACCCAAGCTCTTTAATGCCCAAATCTAAGCCAAAGAAGCCCTTGCTATCTATATGTGGCAGACTTATCCATTTAACTTTATTTTCTAAAAATTTCCGCCGTTAGTTTATAAAAACCTCTTACTATAGATGCCCTGAGTCGTTGATTTTCGCCTTGGAACTTACATTGATCTGGAATGATTAATATGTCCAAGGATGAGCACCTCAATCCCCATCCTCCTACCATGGTTTTATGCGAGGTTCTCCGCTTTCCCATCTGGTTGGTTGTGTTTTGCACTCAATTTGTTTTGAAACTCCCAATTTGGGAATTTTGGTTTTTTTATTATAGCTCTTAGAGAAAATGGTAATGTCTGTCCCCGGTTAGCTTACCTCAAATAAACATACACATAAAACATCATTAGTGCTACTAAGTTTTTTAGACATATATGGACTTTTTGTTTAGGTTATTGAGTGTAATGGCTCAAATAACACTGGTAACTCCTAACCCTACCCTTTCACCACTAACTGAAACCCAAAATTACTCCCTTTCCTCTTATAAGTTGCCTTAATGTAGAACTTCGCCATGCTGTTCTTGGATGATATTATGGGTTTCAGTAACCTGCACTTACAAACCCAGTTCTTTCTTAGCTCACTCTAATACTAAATTATTAAACTCATACATTTAATGAAACTGAAATACAATATAAATTTATAGAGTCAATCATACAAATATAAGGATTGCATTGCGCTAAAATGCTTGCTACACCCACTCATTTTGGTAAAGTGTTTATATGGGTAATTTGGACCGTTCCAGTTATTAATATTGCGTACCATTTTAGATATCTCAAAATGAACCTTTGGTAATGGTTACAAATTCTATAGAACCTGAGTGTCCACTAACCACAGCTTATCACATCTTGCTATTCTAACAAGCTAAAGAACAGAACCATGAAGATCCAGCTTACTAAGATCACTTAAATGTACGCCCTTAACTAACCCTAAAGAGCCCTTATTAATTCCTTTAATATTCTATTGTAATGGCTATGCCCACTTATTCAATAAAAATATCCAACAAAATATAAAAGCGCTCAAAGTCTTGAAAATCAGTTCACCTATTTGTTTCCTCAAATAGGTAATAAGTTTGATGGCGCCTATTTCTAGTTCGCCATTTATATAATATCGAGTCAGCACAAATAACAGTAACTGCTGAAGGATGATGGTGCACCAAGGAATTACATTTACCTGTAGGTTGTAATGGAATTGAATCTTGAAGTTACACCAGGTTTTCCTGTCATGGGGCATCTAGTACCCCCCATGATCAATCTTCTTTTGCGTAGGCTTTACTGAAAAATCTCATGACTATCTATCACTGCAAACTTCACGGAAATTCCATAACTATTATGCTCAGTTATTTAAAATTAGATATTAATGTCATTCAGTACGTAAAGGCTTAGAATTGAATATGCTAGCCTTCACCTCCAATTCTCATTCAGGTTAAAGTCCACTCTTCTCCACGTTGTCATTATAATATGCCATAGGAACTACATTGGAATATTCTTTTAATGATTTTTCTGGACCTTATCTACTTTGTCTCTTATTCTTGAAACTTCCTTAGTATGATTTACATTCAATACATCAATGATCTTATAGTGTGGCAGACCACACAGTATGATGTTTGCTGTCACTTGATGTTTCACCTTCACTAGCGTACCTTTCCACTATAAGTATGCAGAGCAATCCACCAACCCAGCAGACCAACAACTTCACATTAGCGAATTAAACCTTCTTGGGTGCGCACAAGTGGTCCTCAACCCCCTTACTGGGTGGCCATACCCCTTGCTCCTTCACTTTCATGGTCAATCGCTGGCCCCTCTTTGATGTTCACCAGCATTTCTGACCCCATCGCGTATGACTAGCTCCCTTGCTACACCACCCTCATGGCCAACGGCCATCAGTCCTTTCCTGCTGGTGGCAGATTGGCCTAGTTTCCATGGGATCTCATCATAGTGTCAAGATATGTGAGTTTGTAGTGTCAACCACTCTAGGTGCATTAACCCAGCACCTACCTCAGGGATCTCCAATCCCACCTTTACCAACCTAGTAGCACAACTACTAACAATAAAGATGGCGCAAGAGAGATCTTTATTTTGAAGGGAACTTAACAAATTATACTAAGGCATTTTTTTGGCAATCCGCTGCTTGCCTATCAACATTATCAGCTTTCATCACCAATAACACACTTAATAATTAGCCTTCCACTGGTAATTTTTCCATTTAATTGGACAAATTCATACACCAAATATTATGTCAATCCTTCCTCAGCATCAGTCACTGCTCAGTTTGTATAAAAATCCTATTATAAACTTAATTATTTAATCCAGACTTTAGTCGCTGGTACTTAAATACTCCAGGAAGTGGAATGGTCACTGCTCGCCTTACTACTAGAACCCTCAGTACCAAAGCCAGTAATCTGATTATCCATTGCATAACTCGTCGCTCATCCTAAACAGTACATGATTGGATCATCCTTGGCAACAAGTGCATTGATCTCAAACACCTTAACGTCAAACTTTTGATTTATCATATTTAAATGTGGTAAATATATTGACATCCTCAGCTCCAATTACCAGAGTCAAGTCACTAACAAATTATTAACAATTATGTCAATCATCCTCAGAGTGAAATGCTCAAGATCGAAATAACCTAATTTTATCAGAAAATAGCCCTGACAATTCCATACTTTGTGTATAAATCAAATTAGCCTAAAAAAGGGAAAACAAATCAACGCATTTTTATAAAAAAAATCATCAAAACTAGGTGAATGATTAATCTGTTGGCCTCAACAAATCCGCTCCAGATTTCTGCAATTATGGGTGGAATCCATCAGGTTAATTTTATGAAATTTCCCCCTTGACCATGTGGAATTCCTCCAGCGCAACTTGCAAATTTCGTGGGTCAAGACTTCATCAGCATGATTGTGAGAGAGGTTTGTGGCGCAACCTCCCCGCCTCCAAGAGGCACCGTAAACTAAAACCAGTGGCTCTTATCACCTCCTGACCATGCCTCCAACTATAAAAGTGGCACACCAATGGAGCCCTCTGCAATGAGCACTAATGTTAATTTTCTGGTTAATGGAATGTAGTTTGGCTGAAGGTTTTTCACAGGAGTGGATATCAATTGATGCAATGGAAAGGATGTTATGACAATTGTCATTCCTCAAATGAGTATAATAAAGTACAAAATGGAAGCAAAGAGGTCCAATAACAATGATCTTTATTGCTGCGGTAGAGTCACACTACCATTTAACTTTAGGGATTTATACTGCAGAGTAGCACTATGGGTTATATCCAAGAAAAACCCCTTTACTAATTCTTCAATTCCTTTTTATCTCATCTCTATGGCCACTTCTCGGTCCATCTCATCTCAACTAATTCAAATTCTTTAATTTCCTTGATACTTATTTATCAATGGAAGTCTGGCTAAATTCCCATATTTAGACGAGGTAAGATTGATTTTTTCCCATATCAAAATTCTATTAGAATAATAAAGTACTTCCCATCTTAATTATGGTATATAACTAATTATCCACCAATTGATAATTTAGGCTTATCTTCCAGTCATACATAAAGTTTCCCAGCAACCTTTATAGCGGTCTATGATGTTTTAGCGCTGATCAGCCGCTAAGTCGCACAGATCTGTGTGAGTTTTAGCTGATGGTGAACTTATCAAGATCAATTGCCCCTCTATCATTGTATGGTCGCTTAAGACAAGGTGTTAGATACTTTGATTGATGATATGATAAAGAAGGGGCAGAGAATAAAGATACCCTCTCCATTCTATTTCAGTATTTTTTGCACAGAAACCCAATGACACCCCTGAGACCTAGTATGGATTACGTGCACCATAAAAATGGTATGATCCCAGATCCTTATTTATACCTCTTGAGGATTTTGTCAGATATCAGAGAATATGACATGAGGGTAAAAATCAGCAATTAAACTTCCAAAAGTAAATGTTACCTAGACCTGATAAGTGTTAAAGAAAACCCTTTGATCAACTATATAAAAACTGTTAGTTGAAAAGCTCAACTTAACAATAGGAAATCTCTATTAGACTAACTTGAGCTTAGAGACCCCAAAAATAGATCCTGTTTAGTAAAAGCAAGGATAATCACAACTTCAGGTGATTATGTCTTCAAGTACATTGAGGCTTTAAATTAAGATGTACCCACAAAAGGGTAGTGCTTAAGAACGTGGACTATAATTGACATTAGTGACATAAAGTCTCATCTAATTTAAGTTCATTTAAATTACTTTTTACATATTTAAGGTATGCTACAAATTTAATATTTCAATCTGGATGCATCGCCTGACAATGAGCCTTCCTTCAGATCTCCTCTTTCAATATTTATATCAATCTTTTCCTTTATGGGGTTTTTTTGTTATATGTAACATATAAAAACCCAGATTAGATACTAAAGTATTGTTATAACATTATATTTATATCTCTTTTTGGTACTTTTCCATCAAATAGTCCTTTTGCCAATTTTGCCATAGGATAGATACATTAGCTGATGGGGAAAAGCGTGACTTGGCACCCTAAAAGATAAATAAAACACTTGTTGAGAGTCTTAGACATCTCCAAGAAAAGTCTCTCAGGCTTCTTAGGGCACAGCACCATTGAGTCACAAAAATGGAAGGCCTACAGCCATATTCTCCCAAGAATTTAAAAATTAGAAAGTTTAATAACTTTCTTTGGTAAATAATTTCCACCTTGTGCAATGTTGAAAATGGCGCTTAGGTGTCAGATTCCAGATTGTTAGGTTCACACAATTAACAACATCAGATAAAGTATATTGACAGCAAACTGGATAAAAAACTATAGCAACAAACACCTTGTTATCAGGAATAAGGTTCTTGTTAAGCAAATAAGGAGCACACCATAGTAACTGGTACTACCAGTAGCTCAGGGGCTCGCTTCCCAACTTATTTGTAGACTTAAACTATAACTTAGGGGAAAAATCCCCTTTCAAATGACAATATCACCCATAGATGCTCTCTCTACCAGGATTCTTATTGTTGCATTTTGTTTTTACCAAGCAGCATTAAGATTTGTAAACTACTGAGGAATATTATAATTAAGCTGAAAAAGTGAATGAATAGAACTTGAGGCATTTTTGCATAAGATTAATATTCCATAATAATTGAGGTACGCTTAAAGGTACTCAAATTACTGCCAGCTGGCCAAAGCAATTATAACGGACCCTATTAACAATATTTTTGCCTACACCAGGAAAAAAGCATATTGATGCACAGCTCAAAAATATGTGTCAATTGATGAATTGAGCGACAGCGCTGGGGGTCTAAAAGGTAACAGAATAAGAATTACATTGGCATGGATGTAAATATTTCTCAATAGTTAATTGATAAAGAACCAAATTCATATAAAACCCTAGGCCCCAGGCCATACAGTTTCCTAAGATAAGATTAAATATTTTTAGATAGTAGATGATTATAAATAAACTATAAATATAGATGGGTGGTTGATCAAAATAAATTAGACATGTGGTTTACTTCTGGTCAAGAGTGACTGATAACAATATGCACTTGTTATGTAGTATACCAGTCCAAAGCTATTCCTTTTAGTTTGATAAACGCCTGCTATCTTTCAATGGAACATTGATGACACCCTGGAGGACCTCAAGCTCTCCTGAACAATACCCTACAAGGACAATATCTAATTACACTCACTATAACTTTGAACAACATGCTAAGAATTTGGTGGCTGAGGTGAAGCAGTCCACACAGCTGATCCAGTTTCTAAGCCATCCTAATGTGAGTTCTATAAGGATAAATATCAGTACCTTTGCAGCTTGATGTTAAAAGATGGTCATGCCATTGCATTTATCAAAATAGATGGCTTCCATACTCATGGTTCACTCTATTGACCCAGAAGCAATTTTCCAGCTTCCTTTAAAGTCACCTTTCTTTTTTCACCAAACACTTTGGAACTGACCTCGCCCCTTCACCTCTAATAGGTAAAAACACCATTTAGATTGAGCTTATATATGTCAAAATACTTTTAAATCAAATAAAAACCGTTTTACTAACTCCCTATTCTTTATCATGCTAAAATAGATAAACCTATCATTATGGCTTGTGACGCCTCTAGTACCGCGGTTGGTGCCATCTTTTTGCAAGTATACAATTCGTGAGAACATCCTATTGATTATTTTTAGAATGATTAATGTCACAGAGCGTTCCTGGGCAAACTATGATAAAGAGTTGGCTTTTATCTTTTTGGTAATTACTGCAAATGTGGTCCCTTTTACAGGGAGCCAAACAAACTTTGATGGTGCTCACAGATCATACTTTGCTTACCACTATTCTAAACACAAAAGTAGGCAAGCGGGAAAACTAGGACTCACCACATTTTTTAACTTCAACTCCAAACTATGAGATTAAAAAATGATATCCTTATTTTTTTGACATCTTAAGCCGTGATACTTAAAAAAAGCCCAACATGTATACAGACTCCAATTCTTAATAACAGTTTACTCATGAACAGATCATGTCTCCTCCATTTCCAGCCACTAACTCAGTTGCTTTCTCCACTCTAAAGCCTAAATCCAAAATTTATGCCGAAAATGCTTCCATTATCCCTGTCACCATTTCTGTTATCTTTGCAGCTGTCCTTTCTGATCCACTCCTGTTTTCATCCATATAATAAGTTTTTTCCTTGATGATTTTTTGAAATTCTGTCTTCAGATCCTAAAGGCGCGACCTACTGATCAAGGCTGATTCTGAAAAGCCCCTCTTTATATTGATATTGTCATGGTCCCATGAAATCATAGTAGGGACTGAACCCAAGGATAAGGCTGGGCGCCAGGAGGCCCAGAAGGTCAAATTACAGGGCCTTCCAGACTTAAAGCATACCCTAGACCAACGCTGGGTATAGGAAAATATGCCCAGGTTGGTACTAGTGGGGTGCCAAGTGCCCAGCCCCTTACATCAGTCTAGGCGTTAAAATGGATGGTCTACCAAATTAACGCAGATGGTTCTATTTGGTTTGTTGAGGACAGGGTTTCGAAACCTGTTCCATTTATGAAACAACACGTTTAGTCGAAACCAACTTCAATCCATCATTTGAGTGAAGTCAGTTTTGGCTTAGTCAACTAATTCAGATGGCAGCAATGCCCTATTGGTGGGTCAGTTCTTGGGCTCACTGAAGCACATCCCAAATTCCTCCATCTGAGTTTAGATATGTTTTCACTAACCAACATTCCTTGTTAGTCGACTTCCCAAATAAAATTCCCTCATTGTTACCTTTTTTTAGATGTTATTCTGAACAATCCTGTGTGTGGACCCCTTCGAGGAGGTCTCATGCTCCATTAAACTTGCCATTTTGAACACAGTAAGATTATCCCCTCATGCACCATTGGTTCGTCCAGGTAACCTCCACCCTGGGTCAATTACCCCTTCCCTCAGTGTGCACCACGACGTTTTTGGCTGGTTATTTATCGCATTTCTTGGATAGAGTTAATATTGCTCCAGCACCCTCTTCTGGGCAATATTGCTTTTTATTCTAATGGCTAGTTCCCTGGCGTTGTGCCTGTGCACCGAGAACTGCCACGCTGGGAACAGGAGAGTTATAGCCACTCTCCTTACATTATTCGACCAACCCCTTAACTCTATGTGCACAAACTTTTCCCATGTGGAACTTTGCCAAAGTGGGAACAGTGGGCGCTGGCTGTGGGAGTTACTTGTCATTAGCCGCACCACAGTTTCCTATTTTTCCTGATGATTGGAGCAATTCTGCATTATAATGGTTGCCTCCAACTGGAAAATATCCACCCTTCATGCTCATACCTGGTGGATACAGATGCTTCAAGGTCCAAAAGTCATGATTCCCCGACTTTCCGCCAAATTTGTCACTTTTGAATTAAATAAATGAGTTTCCCTTCGCCCACGCATTTTGCTGATGCCATCGGAATTGGCGCAGATGGGCCTAGGGGTGTTGGCTGTGGATAACGTTGGGCATTCCATTGCAGTTCAAGGGATAGGGTCGTTCGCATTTAAAAATGCGTTTTATAATAAAACCCTGATATATACCTCTGAACCATATTGGCCCTCTCATGGCTCAGATCTGGAACCCATTCCTGTGTATGGAATCACACCAGAAAATCCCCATTTGACCCCTTCCATGATTTGCAGCACTCAGGAAGTTGAAAAAGAACTGCGCTTACAATATGAAAATGTTTATGCACCTGCAGAAGGCATGGAGGGGTATGTGGCCTCAGTAGTAAGAGTGGTCAACTATCCCTCCCCCTTCTATGATTCACAAACCTACCCTTATGATTTTCTTAAGCCAAAAGAATTTTTAGGTGAGGTGGGGGCGTTGTCTGCTTTGACTAAATCACACTCTGGATACTTCCTCTTGACTGCTACCATTACATCCTCTTTTTGGGAAGTTCTGCACAACTATTTTAGTGAATACCGGTGCCTCAAATAATTTTATTGACCAAGACCTTGCTGATTACCTTGAGTTGAGTTACTCACCAGGTGGTATGGTTAGAGGTGGGGCTTATCAAGGTATCCCTGCGCTGAACATCATAGGGTTGGTTGACTACCAGGTGGGCGCCTATCTTCTGTCCGACCATTTTCAAGCTATCAGGAATCTCTTGTTTCCCATTATTTTTGGTTTAGAGTGGTGGAGAAAGTTTGACGTCAGGACTAACTTGAAAGAAAACACTCTATCCTTGTCTTTGTACAATGGTCACAAGTTGATTGTTCCTTTGTCAGAAGTTAACGCCCTGGGCAAACTACCTCATTGGCCCAATATTCCCATACTTAAGCTTGCCCCTTGCTGAAGCCCTCTATGGAGGTTCCCCTACCGTCCTGTTTGGAGGGGTTGGAACCTTCTTTTGATGCAGCATCCGCGAAAACACTTCCTGAGCACTCATAATTTGATTGTGACTTCACGCTTACTGTGGATCTGGCACATATATCTTCCCCCATTTACCCATTGACTGTGCGGGAGGAAGAGGCGTTGGATGTGTGGGTAAAGGATCAGTTACCAAAGGGGCCATTTTTCAGCGTACCTCCCCTGTTTGCTCCCCGCTTCTGTTTGTTGAGAAGGCTGATGGTACTCTACGCCCCTGCGTAGACTATGGAGACCTCAATAACGTTACAGTACCAGACCTCCATTCCATCCATTTGGATTCACAGATTGCACGCTATGTGGAGAAGGCTAAGGTCTTTTCAAGATGGATTGCCTCAATGCGTTCAATCAGATCCGGATTAAAAAGGTAAATAGTGGTTGACCGCATTCCATATCAGAAAAAGGGATCTTCCAGTTTCGGTTCATGCCCTTTGGGCTTAATAATGCCCCTCCTATCTTTCAACGCCACATTGATGCAGCATTGGGGGGACTTTTTAAGGGTATGCGCGGTTGCCTACATGTACGACATTCTGTTGTTTTCCCCTGACTATGAGTCCCATGCTGTTCACCTTTGGCAAGTGATGGAGAGGTTAAAGGCAGCCAGCCTTTCACTGAAGAGAAGCAAGTGTGAGTTTTTCTAGTCACAGGTAACTTTTTTGGGCAACGTCGTGTTTGACCAAGGACACATGATAACCTCAGACAAGGAGAAGGCGATTCGTTAGTGGCCCACCCCCACCTCCGTCAAGGAATTGAGAAGCTTTTTGGAGATGTATACATTCCTAGAGAAGTTCATGCCAAATCTTTCTGAAGTGGCAGCTCCCTTATATATATGGCTATTGGTGCAAAGGTGCTTCAGTAATCCTCCAATTTGAAGGATGCTTCTCAAGCAGTGAAGTGCACCCTGTTGTCCGCGTCTGTCCTTCGCCATGTTGACCCTTCCAAAGAGTTCATTATGTCTATGGATGCCTCCAACTTCGCCATAGCGGCCGCCTTGTATCAAGTAGGCGAAGCTAGGATAGAGCATCTAGTGGGATATTTTTCTAGGAAAAGGTCTCTGCCCGAGAACTACGCCATTTATGACAAGAAATTACTAGCAGTGGTGGAGGCGCTGACATATTGGCGTCACCACTTTCATGGCTCTACCCAACCATTCTGTATATGTACAGATCACCATGCCTTGCTGTATTACCATGCCCCTCATGTCCTAACCCCATGGCAGACCCGTTGGCATGAGGCCCTTGCCCAATTTGCAATCACGTATGAGTTCACCAAGGGCAAGGATAATGGTTTGGTGGTTTTTTGAGCTGCAACCCTGCTTTAGCACCTGATCCCAAGGTGGTGGAAGTGCACAACACACAGGTTATGATTCCTCCAAGCAAAATTCTGTCACAACTTTCCTCTTCTGGCCAACAGGCCAGCGCTTGCACCTCTGGAAAACGCGAAGGAATATGTTATGTTCAGAAAGGTCATCCTTTATCAACTGCTTTCAGGCGAATATACTATGATACTTACAAAGAGCGCTTCAAATAAAGATGATCTATCCAGGGGTTATCATATAAAGGATGAAATGGTGTGGTTTCAGGGGCGCCTTTGGGTACCTGCTGGACCACTGCAACTGGAAATCAACCCGGGACCATCATGATGGAATCACCATTGGTCATCCAAGGAAAGCAAAGAACTTGTAGCTGATATGTCGCACCTAAAATTGGAAGGGCTTGCCTGCTCAGGTGAGGCGGTATTATAAGGAGTGCCTGGTATGTAACCAAATGAAACCCAATCTTCAACCTTTAGCGGGGTTGTTGGTACCAGTCCAAAAGTCTGATGGGCCCTGGACTTCCTCTCAGTTGATTTCATTGTGAAATTCCCAGCCTCGGATGGTTATGATGCTATCATGGTGGTGGTGGACCAGTTCACGAAGTTTGCCCACTTTATTCCTTGAAGAACTACTATAAACGCAGCTGAGATGTCTAGGCTTTTCGTCACCCATGTGTTTTCTCTTCATGGGGTTCCCTAAGAAATTATCAGCGACTGGGGCCCTCAGTTTACTTCCATTTTTTGGGAAAAGTTGTGTAAGACTCTTCAGATTCTCCCTTGCCGTCAACTGACTATCATCTTCAATTAGATGGGCAAACTGAACGAGTGAACCAGTGCTTGGAGTAGTTTCTGCGGTGTTACACCGCTGCAGATCATTCTTATTGGGTTTCTCACCTTCCAATGGCCCAGTTTAGCTACAACAATACCTTGCACTCCTCAATCGGTTGTTCCCCATTTTTCGCCAGCCATGGCTTTACCCCGACTTTAACATTGAGCCTAGCTGTGGGTCTAAGGTTGAAGTGGTGGTGGACTTTGCTAAGACAATCAAGAAATCCCACCAGGGGGTTTCCACAAGCTTGGAGGCGGCAATGCGAGTGTATAAGGAGAACGCTGATGGGAAGCGCTGAGTGGGTCCTATGTACAAGGAAGGGGATCTCGTGATGCTTGATGCTTGTAACATCCCTATCAAGCAGCCATGCAAGAAGCCAGGACCTAAGATTATTGGCCCTTAACGCGTTGTTAGAAAGTTGGGCCATGCCTCATACCAGCTGGATCATCCCCTTCATATCAGATCTTCTTGGTGTTTCATGAGAGCAAAATTACGTTGTTTGAGGGCCCCCCACCAGAGACTCCTGAGGCCTATCTCGTGGATGGGACGCCAGAGTGGTAGGTGGAAGAAATAGTTGCATCCCGCCAATTTAAAAGAATACTGGAGTACCTGGTATCCTGGAAGGGCTATGACGCTGCAGATAACAGTTGGGTTCCAGCGCACAACTGTGTGCATGCCCAAGATCTGATTGAAGCCTTCCACGAGCGTTTCCCCTAGGCTGCTGGATCTCAACCCAAACCGACCGTTGCCTCCATAGGGTTGGCCTTGCCCACAAGAATTTTTCCCTTGTGCAAGCCCCTGGAGGGGGGTTGAGCCCCATATGGAGGAGAGGGTAATTTCATGGTCTCATGACATCATAGTAGAGACTGACCCCAAGGATAAGGATGGGCATCAGGAGGCCCTGAAGATGAAATTACAGGGCCTTTCAGACCTGAAGCATACCCTAGACCTTTGCTGGGTACGGACAAAATATGCCCAGGTTGGTACTAGTGGGGTGTCAAGTGCCCAGCCCCTTATGTCAATCCAGGCATTAAAATGGATGGTCTACCAAATTAACGCAGATGTTTCTAGTCAGTTTGTTGAGGAAAGGGATTTCAAAACCCTTCCATTTACAAAACAACGCGTTTAGTTGAAATCAGCTTCAATCCATCACTTAAGTGAAGTCGTTTTTGGCTTATTCAACTGATTCAGATGACAGCATTGCCCTATTGGTGGGTCAGTTCTTGGGCCCACTGCAGAACACCCCATATTCCCCCATATGATTTTAAATATGTTTTCCCCAACCAACATTCCTTGTTGGTCGACTTCCCAAATAAAATTCCCACATTTTTACCATTTTTAAATACTATTCAGAACGATCCTGTGCATAAACCCTTTAAGGTGGTCACGCGCTCCATTAAACTTGCCATTTTGAACACAGTAAGATTATCCCCTCGTGCACTGTTGTTTTATCAGGTACCCTCCAACCTGGGTCGTTTACCCCTTCCCTCAGTGTGCACCGCGACATTTTTGGTTGGTTATCTATCTTACTTCTTGGCTTGAGTTATTATTGCTTCAGCACCTCTGCTGAGCAATAATGCTTTTTATTCTAACGGCTAGTTCCCTGGCGTTGGGCCTGTGCACCAAGAACTGCCACGCTGGGAATAGGAGAGTTATAGAGACTCTCATTACAGATGATATAAAAGAATATGATAATTTTTTCTGCAACAAGGCATATATCCCCTTTGATCTTTAATCCCGCATCATAAGGAAACATTATGATCCCCCTACCTTGGTTCTTCTTGGCTTTGTCAATGAATTAACTTAATCAATGCTTTTCTTTCCCATGTCAATAACATTAGTTACTATGATTCAGTTCGAACAGAAATTTTGATAAGCACGCAGGTGAGATTGATGATTATAACAAATCCCAATTAAATTGCGTGAAAGTGTATCAGGCAATGGACAAAATGGTGCACCAAAGGGCAAAAAACGCCCTAGAGGGGGACTAGGGACCAATGCTGCCAAGAAACCACAAACTCAAACACCATTTGGGTTTGTGGAGCTTACTACGAAACAAAATCAATACATGGAAATCCAATACGCCCAACCCCTATCAAAGGTGGACCACAGGCTCCAAGTTTTTCTAGGG
Source organism: Massospora cicadina (assembly GCA_022478985.1). Taxonomy (NCBI): domain Eukaryota; kingdom Fungi; phylum Entomophthoromycota; class Entomophthoromycetes; order Entomophthorales; family Entomophthoraceae; genus Massospora; species Massospora cicadina. Next base: position 109,037 of record JAKSZP010005424.1, read on the forward strand.
GGTTGAGTCCCCAACTCTGTGGGAGAAAGTGGTCGAGGCACAGGCCTCCCTTTTCCCCCATGCAGTGTACGTTACAACCCATACCATCCACCATGGCAGGATCAATATGTGTTTTGAAACTGAAGAAATTGTAGATCCCATACAAAAGTCTGTGCCAATATTGCCCTCACAAAGGCAAACAAATTGTAAGCACCGTGTGCACCAGGTGGAACAAAGTGAACACTTTTTTAATCTCCTTTGGCTCGCTCCATACCACCTTCCCCACAATCTAATCGAGGAGGAGCTCCAAATTGGACTCCAAAGCTCTGGAGAAGTAAAGCAACTCAAAATACAGCAATTTCACCTAATGCCAAACTTGTTCACAGGAAAGGAAATTGCCATGATCAAATTAGTCCCCAATGTGGCTTCAGACCTTATAAAAATCCAATACACAGCAGTGCTTTACCTCCCAGATGGGCTAGTGTCAAAGCCATTCTGCATCACACTGGAACGCGCACCACCTATCTGAAACCATTGCACTGCATTGGGGCACAAGGAACATACATGCCCCATGAAGGAGAGCATTTTGACCCCAGACTTCCGTGATGACGCCAAGGACGAAGATGAAGAAACCTTTGGCAAAATGATTGATGCCAACCACGCCTTCCTCTGGGGAGAGAATGGGCACTACATCCTCATAGACCCAGTGTCACCCAAACTACACAAAGAAAATACAGAAGGCCCGCAAGTGGTAAGTGGCCAAAGCTGCATCACTCGTGGCCTCCTCCATTGATCCTGGCCAAATACAGGAGGACATATAGGAAATTAACTGAGCCACACAATCAGAGCAAAATGCCCAAGCTGAAAATTTTATCAACAATTTGACTGAATCACCACATGATATCAATCAAAAGAACTTACTTAACATTTCAGCTTCACTATGGGCAAAAATGAGGGACCTAATTCTTCAAAGTCGAACCCTGAAATCACAGAATCCAATCAGCTTACCTCGCCAAAAATACAAAAAGCCACGAGTGGGAAAACCTAATTCAAACCCTAAAATTGAAAGACCTGCACAAAATTGACAAAAGGTAAGGAATTGAACAGTGACTCAGAGTGGATTGCCCTATGACATGGAGCAAGTTAAAGGCAATGAACGGTGGGTTAGGGCTGGATGGCCCTCCCAACCACTCATGAGGCGCCATGTGCACCTCAGTGTCATAGGGATGCTAAACATTGCAGGAGCCAAAGATAAGCACCCCAAGCCAAAAATCTGGAATACTGCAAAAATCCCTTGTAGAAACTTGTCCATCCAAGAAATTCACTGTCTACAGGGGGAAGAGGGATCCTGATCAGCCAGGGTCTCACCATCCCAATTGGTAGGGACGTCTACTGTGGGGTGTTCATCCAAAGTACAATAAATCTAAAATCACCAACTCTTCGTAATATCTGCATGGCTGTGTCCTGGCAGAACGATCATAAACTATGAGGATGCGATTTTTTTAACATGTATATTTTCACCATGAACCACAGCTGAGAGGAAACAATTCCTTGTAATCATCTTAACACTCAATCTCTCACCATATACCATCCAGTTGGGCGACTTCAACTGCTGGGATAACTCCAACACAGAACGAAGGCCTAACCCCAGGGGATACCCACTGGGGCACATCGAATTCCATGTAATGAAGGCATCTGTTGAATTTTTGGCTTGGAAGCTGGCTCGCTGTTTCTTGCTGCCTTAAATACAACAATATAAATTGAAGCTTTTCTCGCCACTTATAAAGAAATATTAAAAATATGAAAATATTAAAAGTTTAAAATTATTTTTATAGGCGCAGCATGAGGGTAAAAGAAGTATCCCTCAATAAATTGTAAAGGTGTTTAAAACGTCGAGGCTCAACATTCATACAAGTTGGGAATTTCTTAATTTAATAATATGGAATTATAGCCTAATGTGGCTTGAGAAACTTGCATCTGTTTGATGAAATGATGGGTAGGGAATTATTTTTTTTTTTTTTTTTTAGTACTAGATGGTCCCAACATGGGTAGGGAATTATTATTGGCCAAAACGAACCAATGAGGTAACAACTTGATGTATTTTAGCCAATCCCCATATGTAAAAATATTTTCACCTTGGGGGACCCCCACCGCACATATAAAGGGGGAGTCTGTGTAAACGTGTTGGAATGGACCTGGGCATGGTTGGGGAAGCATCATTCAATGGATGCCTTATAGTTCGCTTCATAGTCAGAGTAATCTGCAATTGGTTATTGATTTATTTGCCTGGGAGGAGTCAAAATTGTGTTACCCCAAAGTGTGGGGTTCCACTGAGAATTGTCCAGGATTTTTTGGCCAACTAATTCATTATTTTTAGTATCAAATTCAATTTCCTCATTGTTGGGGACTCACAAATGCCCAACATTGCCTCTATTTTGGCCGTATTTCACTCACAACATTCTTTTTCTGAAGCCTAGGAGGCAAATGTTTGAAATTACCCCCTCAAGAATGTTGGGGGTGGATAGGGCCTAAGGAAACTGCCATGAACGCAGTTGATGGTGAGTCCAGAGAAGAGGGATTTGATAGAATACTCATTTCCTCGTTTGTATGTGACAGAGAAAAGCCCTCACAGACAGAACCAAGCTTTTCACTTCTTGAAGTGATTTGGTTATGGTAATAGAGTACCAAGTCAGATATTTGGAATGAGGGAAGAGGGGCCCTGAGCTCATTTGCAGCTTAGGCTTCTTTAGTAACAGCCTTAGCTAAGTTAGTCATGGCCTCTGATTGAAATCGGATAATGTGTTGGGCCAGATTTTTCATGGCTTGTTCTGGATCAGTCTGATCAGAGAAAATATTTTTGGCTAAAAGTGCTGGCACCCCCAGTTCTCGCCCATCTAATACATGGAAAGGGGACATTTTTGGATTTAATGGTAGTTAATGCAGTAGGCCATGAGTGCACTGGGAAAAGAAAAGATCCCAGTGGAGAGGGTCAAAAGTGGCCATTTTGCATAATATGGAGATCAGATTCCTATTAACTCATTCTACCGCACCATTTGTGGATGGGTTATATAGGGCTGAGAAGAGTTGTTGAGCTCCCATAGAAATTGGCGAAAAAATTTACCACTCAAGAAGTAAAGTTTTTCCCACTTTCACATAAGAGGACCTGGGTACACTCATGCTGGGTGAAGATGTACTAGTGTAAAAAGTAGCCGTAGCTTAAGCAGTCTGAGTGGGAAGAGCAACAACTTCAACCCTCTTGGTGAAATGGTCAATACCAACCAAGATATAGTAATAATCACCGGTAGTTTGAGGGAGAGGACCTACCACGTCCAAACATATGGTGTGGAAGTGTTGGTGGGGCAGTGTAGGTTGGTAATGATATCAGGTCTTGAAGCTGGTTTGTTTTTTAAAGGTCAGGCATGCATCCAAGACTTCAGTTATGTTTTCCATGATGCCCTTTCAATAATACCGCTCTTTAATCCACTCATAGGTTTTTCATACTCTGCCATGCCTCATGAGAGTGTAAGACTCCAAAATGACAGGCACTCGCTCAGATGGCCAGAGGTAGGGCACTCAATTTACTCCTACTTTCTTATACATTTTTCATTCTACACCTTTGTATTGCAGGAGTGCCGAGCAGGCATCTTCTGTACTGGTTCATCTTCATCAGCCCATGCATCAGAAGTCATTAGAGGTGATGTAACCGCTCAGATTTGCTATTGTCAAGGTGAAGGACAGGCAGCCGCATCAGCCCATCAACGTTCATATGGCATGTCCCATCTCGGTGCCCAATGGTCATATCATAATGCTGGAGCTTAAGAGCCCAGATAGCCAACCGCCCAGTGGAATCTTTCATGTTTTGCAACCACTTCAATGAAGCGTGGTCTATAATTACTTTGAAGGGAGTCCCATATAGGAAGGGGCGGTAGTGTTTGACAGCAGGCAAGACAGCCAAGCACTCCTTTTCCATGACGCCATAATTACGATCAGCTTTTGAAAGCATTTTACAAATTAAGACATGGAATGATAGACTCCATGCTCATCCAACTGAGCTAATATAGCTCCAACAGCGTAGTCAGAGGCATTCGTGAACAACATGAAGGGTTTGCTGTAGTCAGGGTGGCGGAGTATTAATCGATTTTGTAAAAGTGCCTTCAGGGTCTCAAAGGCGGCTTTTTTTCATCACCCCAATGGAAAGGGGTGTTCTTAGTTAAGAGCCATACGAGTAGCTCACTAAGATGCGCAAATTTTGTCATAAGAAGATGGTATTATCCCATTATAGCCAAGGATACTTGGATGTCAGGAAGGGTTTTGGGCGCAGGCATCTTAAATATTGCTAAAACTTTATCTTGAAGAGGTTGTATCCCATCCTGGGAGATAGCGTGTCCAAGTAAATCCATCTTCCTCTAAAAATGTGCATTTAGAGGGCTTTAACTTGATATTAGAAGCCTGCAAGCGTTAAAACACCTCCTTTAGATATGCTAGGAGTTCAAACGTCTTAGGGAAGACTATGATATCATCGAGATAGACAATGACGCAGCTTAATTTTAGATCCTGCATGATATGATCCATCACTCTCTGAAAAGTGGCGGGTGCATTGCACAGCCCATGTGGTAGTCAGGTAGGTTGGAAGTGACCCTCACTGCAAATAAGAGCACACTTCTCGAGATCTTGTGGAGAAAGGTCTATTTGACAATAACCGCTAGCCAAGCCCATGGCGGAGAATATTTAGACCCAGAGAGTTAGTCCAGAGCGTCATTAATGCGAGGGATTAGGTAAGTATTCTTCTTTGTGATGTTAAAAATTTGCGGTAGTCCATCACTACCTGATGACCTCCATTTTTCTTCTTTATTAATATAAGGGGGGAGGAACAAGGGCTTTGTGACGGCACCAGCAATACAGCATCCAGCTTTTATTTGAGCTCAATCCGCATCTGTAGCTCCTTAACTTTTGATTCGAAATAGGGCTTGGAGCGAACAAGTTTAGCATCACCAACGTCAATCATATGCATTCACCCCTTCATATGATCATAGTCATTTTATTGGATTTGGCAAAAATGTCACTATAAGCCTCATTTAAGGAGTGGACTTTATCCAACTCAGCTGGGTTAGTTCATCGGAGATTTTAACAGAAGGTAGGGTACATTCGGAGTGTTCAGCAGGTAAGCCCATATCTGCCATAGATCCAAAACGGTGAACTTGCTTGATGTCCTCAACAGTTATCAGCAAGCCACTTCTAATCTCCTGATGCTTTTTTACCACTATATCCTTCTTGGTGAGTTCTTGCAGAGAAAGGTTAATAGGCCGATGATAGGCGGTATCTAACACGTCTGGCAAAACTGGGGTTTAGTAGTACTAACTCCATATATGCTGATGAGGTACGGTAGGAACTTGTGGGGGATTTGAATGGTAATTTCGTGTCAAAAACCCTTTGTTCCCCAACCTTAATGACCACCTCTTCAGAAGCATAGAAAGTGATATTCTCCTGGGAATTCACTTAGAGAGGCAACAGTTTGGTATGCCATCCTGGTGTGGTTAAATGCAGGGATAAAGCGGAGGAGGGATACTCAACTGTTCAAACATAATTTAGATTGAGATCATCATTATATAGAATCAGATGAACCTCATAGTTATTCAAGGAGAGATATCACTGCTTCAAATTAATACCCTCAAATTTAAGCATAAATTGGGTTCCAATGAGTAGATCGTAGGTATTATTATTCAAAGCCACTGCCTGATCTGACAAGAGAAGCTTTCTAAACCATATGGGCAGAGAAGAGTAGGTTAAATGGCGCGGGTGTTGTTTAGGACATCAGTTCCAAACCCCTGAGTGTAGTCAAGGTCAGGGGCCAGCTTAATTTTCTTCATGAGCTTTTTTGACACAATGTTCACCAGGGACCCAGTGTCAAGGATAGCTTTAACCCGCACTCCTTCAACAATGACCTTCACTTTATTTAAAGTACCACCCAAGGAGGGGGAAGAGCGAGGACCTCTTTTATATTAAAAGTGAAGGCAAGGCGTTTTGCAGTTTCAGGGTCTTTCTCCTGGATTGTCTGCAAGATAAGCACTCTGGGTAGATTGGAGAAACGTGGACATTAACTGGTCTGCATCACTAGCACTGTTAATAATCTCGAGACCTCTTATTACATGCCAAAGATAAATGTGACGAGAAATTGGCCCAATTTACTCTCTCTGGGTTCAAAAGATCATGTACCTCCACTTCTCCTGGGTCTCCTAAAACGTAATTACCAATATCTTCATCTCCCCCCTCAGTCTCTTTGTCAGAGGGATTATTAATGCAGGTTAAGGTACCCATAGGAGTTGGGGTAGGTTCAGTAATTCCCTTATGGGATGATAAGTCCTGGGGTTGTTCCTATACCTTATTAACTTTTGGGGGAGGCGTTGGAACTTCCACTGCTTGAGTTTCGATCTTCAAAGCAGGGGGTTGGTGCTGCCTCAAGGAGATAGACTTCAGACTAGAGTTATCTGAATGAGAGGTTGAAGGGGATAGCATTAGAGAGGTAAATACTTTATCTTCAACAGCTTTGGGTCATTCAGTGCCTGCGTGCTTTTGTGAAACAGGCGGTATAGCCTTGCTGACCTGGTCATTTACCCCATTGTTAATGGGAGTGATTGGGACCTGAAAAAGGGGTATAGGCTGAAGAGCAAGCTTTAAAACCATTTGGGAAGGCTACTCTGAAGAAGAACATATACAAGGCAAAGGGTTGAATGCTTTCACCAGCTGAGTCTTTTCAACTGAAGACAAAGAAGAGCACTGCTCCATCACTGCTATTACCAACTGATTATTGTTATGGGAAGAGGAAACAGTGGGTAATGGCAACTTCATAGGAGTTGGTTTCCAGAGGGAAACTGCCGTGGTAGATGCTAAATTATGCGGCGTAGAATCTTGGCTCATAGCTCCTTGTGTAGGGTCACGCACATAGATATCTGCAGCTTCTAATAAAGCCTCCTTGATATCCCGTACAGTTTTAAATGTGCGCTTTATAGAAGAGAGATGCATCACCAAGGAGGTATGAGATGCCAAGCCAGCCAAGATAGCAGCGATTGCATCTTCAAGAGGGAGCATTTGTGCAAGCAACAAAGGTTGAGCTTTATTATAGAAGCTCTCAACAAACGAGGTGATAAATTCTCCATTTTGCAAACTAAGGCACCTAAAGGCCTTTTTTTGTCACTGCATACTTTGCTTAGAACCAAATTCATCAAGCAGCACTTGCTTAACCTCTGCCCAAGTACTGTGGTTGACCATGGTGGGGACCATTCTTTCATGTGCTATTTGATTTAAGCAAGGAAGAATGAACTGGATTTTTTGTTGTCCGTGGCTCCTTCCATCGTAGATTCAAACATATAGGAAGGAGGCAATACTTCCATCACCAGGTATGAACTTGTCTCACAGAGGGGGTTTTCTTATACCAAGGCATTGTACTGAGTGCTGCTCAAGCCGTTTAAGGCGAGACAGAGCACTAGCTAGCTGAAGTTTGATGGAGGCTAGCTGAGGGTTCATTTCCATCGTTTGAGTGATTTTTGTGGTGTAAAGACCACCCCTGTAGTGAGCACCACTTGTTGGATTTTTGGCTTGAAAATTGGCTCGCTGGTGCTTGCTGCCTTATTTCCAACATTATAAATCAGGGGCTTTTTTCACCACTGATAATGAACTAATAAGAAATATGAAAATATTAAGAAGTTTAAATTTATAGTTTTTATAGGTGCCACACGGGGTAAAAGAGAGAATCTCTTAATAAAAAGATAATGGTGTTTAAAACGTCAAGGCTCAACATTTGTACAGCTTGGAGTTTTCTAAATTTGGTAATATGTGATTATAGCCTATCGTGGATTGACAAACTTTCATTTGTTTGATGAAATAATGGATATGGAATTATTATTGGCCAAAAAGAACCCATGAGATTATGACATGATGTATTTCATCCAATCCCTATCTGAGAAAATCTTTTCACCTTGGGGGACCCCCACCGCACATATAAAAGGGGGCTTTCCCCACATAGGTGTTGGAATGGGCCTGGGCATGGTTGGGGAAACATCATTCAATGGATGCATCATAGTCCGCTTCATAGTCAGAACAATCTGCATTTGGTTATTGATTTACTTGCCAAGGGAGGAGTCAAAATTGTGTTACCCAATTCGCGGGGTTCCACTGAGAATTGTCCAGGGTCTTTTAGCCAACTAATTCATTATTTTTTGTATTGAATTCAATTTCCTCATTGTTGGGGACTCACAAATGCACAAAATTTCCTCTTTATGGACGAATTTTACACTCACAACATTTATTTTCTGAAGCTTAGGAGGCAAATGTCTAACAGCATCCCTTGAACTATACAATACCCTCCCCCAGGTCACCACTCCTTCCTCACATGACCCACCCCAACATATGTTAGGGAACGCTCATTTCAATGAGATGCATTGATTACATCCTTACACCAAAACCCACTGTTCAAACATCTCCAACTTCGCAACAACAAAGATCAATTTTTCCTCCACTGACTCGCTTTGTGCAGCTCTCACCAACCTGAACTCACACACAGGCGTCGACCTGAAGGAAGCTATAAATGTAAAACATAAACTTGTCTGAAATATGACTGGGTTGAACATAAGGCAACAAACCAGAATCTACAACCCCATTTTTATTGGAACCCATCAATACCTGGGCAAAATTCAAAACTGAACTAATAAATAAAACTTGCCATCTCGCCTTGCATAAGTACACTTTCTACACTGTCTACACTGTCTACACAGCCACAATCAGGCGCACCTTGGCAGAACTGGACCACCTCGAGCTCTATACCCCAAAGTCCAGCTATAGCCCCAACTGGGGGCCAAATGGGAGGAAATATCCGCCCACCTAAACGCCCTTCTCTTTTAACGTCAGCATAGAATCAATCAAGAAAAGGTAAGTTCATAGAAGAAGGCAAAAACTGCTTAATGTATTTCTTCCACCAATTCCACTCCTGAGGCGACCAGCCTGCATGCACACAGGTCCACAAAAACAACGGCACCATGGCAACTGACCCAGCGGAGGTCAAGGCGGAAGTACACTGTCACTACACTGAATTATATTGTGACACCTCAACTGACCCCCAAAAAATAAAAAAAATCATACACACCGCCAGAATACAAATGCACCACCCATACTATAACTCCTGAACCTAATAACGCAGGAGGAGCTCTGGGACACAGTCTGCGGTGCACCATGTAGGAAGTTCCCAGGGCCTAATGGGATACCCTACGAATTATACATAAATACTTCAAGAAAATCGCCCCTCCTCTTAGCATCAATGAACCAGTTCCTATTGGAGACACGCCTCCTTTCTGTTGGCCAGGACTCCTATGTCATAACCCTGTTTAAGAAGGGCGACAAACTGGATCTGGTAAACTGGCGCTCAATTGCACTATCTAACACTGATACAAAACCACTTACAAACATTTTAAAAATCAGAATAGGCACAATAGCCTCCAAAGTGCTGTCGCCCAATCAATTCAGGTTCACACCATGGCGCTCAATCTGGACCAATATACACTCTGTCGCTAACATATGTCATTCCAAAGCAACTGAAGCCTTGGTATTCCTAGACCAGGAGAAGGCATACGACCGCGTTAGCTGGTCAAACTGAAGAAATGCCTAGGCGCCTTCAAACTCCCATCCAGGTTTATAAACTGGGCGTTGCTCCTCACAGAATCTTCATCCATGGCTGTATGCAGCCCTGGCTTTTTAACCAACAAGATCACACCACGCAGAGGGCTCAAACAAGGGGACTCCCTCATCCCACTGCTGTATAATTTCAGCTTTGATCCACTTCTTTCACGTCGCTGACTCACGCCTCATGGGCATAACCACACAAGGCCAGCCACCAGTCAAGATACAAGCCTTTGTGGATGACTGCGTGACAGTTATAGTTAACAACAAAGATGCCTGCCAGCTGGAACGCACCCTAGAGGAATATTCCATTGTGAGCAACGCATCGCTCAACAAAAGCAAAACAGAAATAATCCTCCTAGGAAAGTACATTAACAACTGGGCCACAACACCCAAAACCCACAGCCCCCACGAAGAAACAACCAACTCATTCTACCCTTAGCATCACCTCCCACAAGGAACCCTATCCGCCACCTTGGAATATGGCTGGAAACATGGGGTATGCCAATGAGACAATCTGAACAATCTTCTATAGCGGTTATCTAACCGCATCACCTCTCTTAAGGGAAAATCACTAGGATTAATGGGGCGAGTAAAAGCTGCCAACTCACTCATCCTCCCAATGCTGTTGTTCCCTGCACATGCAATCCCCTTCGCACCTACATTCATGTCCTCAACCCGCTTTTATTCAGGGATGGTCGTGACCTGGATCCCAGCCACCTGTATGGGTGAAAACACTATTTGGCCCACGCTCCAGCCGAGGCTTGGGCCTAATAGACTTTGAGGTCCATGCCAAACATATATTGGGCACCTGGATAAAGGAAATCCTAGCCCCAGACCTCCCACAACAACACTGGTCTAGAGCGGTGAGATCTAACTTTTCACAGGCGCTCAATTTATCTAACCCACATAACCCGTCCAGCCTGCTCGCATACCTTGCAAACCACCACAACGCAGCAGATCCTTATGGAACTCCCTCACACTTCAAACGCCTCCTCCACACCATTTGGCACATGGGGTGGTCCGTCACACTCACAGGCACGAGTCAAGGAAGGGTAAGGCCAGAGCCCATTTCACAATAAGAAATCCAGAGGACCACCCCCAGAGGGACACACCTGGCGTGGCCCCATTCATTGTGAGAATTGACTACCTAGATACTTTAGACATCCCATATGATCTCACAACACAGAAGGCAATAGGGAGGCTAGCACATCATCCGCTCTTCCAGCTAAGGGTAAGAGCTAACACCTGGCGTTGACTCAGAAAAACCTACAAAACAGCAGATCGATCCAACTCTCTTCATGCAGAGTGCGCAGTGTGTGGATGGGATAGCACCCTGTAACACCGCCTTGAGGTATGCCCCCCATCTAGTGCCATATGGCAGGAATTTGCGCGTCTATTAAGAACCCAAAATAACCAGGAGTTGTCAATCTCTAGAAGCCTCCTCACACTCCAACTTGAGCCCAATATAACCCATTTTCCTCTCCCTGATAGTCACCATTGCAATGTGGACAATTCACACCATAGCACTGGATGATTCTAAGGGAACTGTACCCACCATCCGTGGGACAATCAGCAGATTTCAACTACACCTACTGGAACACTTTAAAGCCTGGCTATACTGATACATGAGGCCAAAGCAACAACTACTTGTTGAATCAAGGTTCCCAGTCTGGTTTCTGCATATAGACCCTTTCCTCCACACCTGCTCCATAATAGGTGAAACCCCTACGGAGTAAGGCACTCAACCTCTCTATACCTGGAAGTACCAGCTGGCAACCGGAATAGCTCGTCTACTCTGTGGTGCCTAAACATTGCTAAACCTTGCTATATTTCACCTCTCCCTATCCCATTACATACATTGGTATTGTCCATCCCCTGGTTGGCTTACCTCGGTTAAATATATTAATTAACCTAATCAAACGTGGGGATCTTTGAAATGGTCTCACTAAAGATGTCCCTACCTAGATTGAACAATGCTTTGTCTGTGCCTATAAACGATCACATATGACTGTTGGAATGAACTCCTTCACCTCATCCAAAAGGCAGAGGGCCATATAATTCACCTTGTGTAAATTTACTCTTAAGTTTGTCAGATTCATACAGGTATAACACGACTATGGTGGCTTTAGATCACTTCAAAAAGCATGTCATCTTCATCTCTTGTCTAACAGTAACCACATATGAGGATATGAGACGGTTGTTTGTTGCATATGTATTCGACCTGTTTGATGTGCCCCAGGAAATAGACATTGAAAGAGGACCTCAGTTTACCTCGCATTTCTTTGGGAACTATGTAGATGAAAATGTTAAGCAATTTTCAATTCTTCTGTGTATTATCCTTAAAATGATGCCTTACATAATGTATCAACTAATCTTTAGAGAAGTATCTTTGATGCTATGCTACGCACCTCAGGACACATGGTCATCCCTCCTTACTTTGGCTAAGTTTATACAATTACTCACTCCACTCTCAATGGGGTGTCTTATATGTATGCTGATTTTAATACATTCTTGCTTTTAATATTAGCTCAAGTGAGCAGTAACATCCCAGCAGCGGATAACTTTTTATGTATATCCAGAAGGTTTATCATTGAGTCAGAACCAGTTGACTAAATCTACCAATGACGCCAAGACTTTGACAGAAAAAAGCGTTATGAGGCTTCTACCTACCAGGTAGGCGATTAGGTAATGAAGAACAGCAGGAACCTGAACCTCAAATCGTCACGTCAGAACGTATCTTGCAAGCAATAAGCCCATTTCCTACTATTAAATCATGAAGAATGGATCCTTTCTCCCGGAACTGTACACACTGGATCAATTAATATCTTTATGCTTCCTTACTTAATACCATTCAAAGACATGCGACCGGTAGAAGTTGAGCTCATACTTGTAAAAGGAGCACCAAAATTTCAGTGGAGAAAATCATATATGCATAAAGGTAAAATGTGGAGTGCACTACCTGGTGTCATGTAAGGGATGACCAGCTTATTAGAGCAGCTGGGTCCATTTCAAGAATTGTACCCAGTGTAAACTATATGTAAAAACTTATGTATAGAATCCAATACCCCATTCCCTCCCCCTCATAAGCCACAAACTTCACCATTAAATTCCAACTTGCACACAAACTACGCCTTGGCAAACGTCCCTGAAAGGTGAGTGAACCCCTGTACTTCAAGGAAGGGTAATGTAAGACACTAAGCTTCAGCTATCAAGCTGGATGAGGCCTTGCATTACTTAATAACAAGGCAGGGCACCAACCTAAAGGATATTTTTTGACCCAATAAGGAGACCTGGGCCATAATGTGGATGAGCGCTGGAAAAAGTTGCCCCTCCTTGTTTGAGCTCACCAAATGGTCAATCCTCACCGCAAAACATGTATTATTTCAGGTATAGCAGCTAATATATAAGCTCTGTGCAGAATTTACGCTTTGTTTATATAGGTACCAGTGCACATACTAACCTGCCCAAAAGAGGGCTTAAGATGAAGCATCCTTATTGAGAAAACATGTGCCCTAGGGGTTTCCCAGGTTAATTATTCATCATCCTTTCCCTAATATGCCCATAGTCAGATAGTAAAGAGAAACAATGTGAATCAAACATGGCTACAGTATTAGATGGCATTAGAATTAAATCTAACGCTCAGAATAGGGATTGAACTCACCCAAATTAAAAAGTTTCCTAAATATAATTTTATGAGATTATTATATAACCCGCTTAATGCTTGATTAGATGCCTCATGTTTAACAATCATTACAAGGTTTGTATCTTGTTTTACATTTAATATTACATCCTTTAACCCAGACTTAAAAAATCTTGCGCCCAGATAATGGTAGGGTGTTGGGTTATTCTTTTAATATCTTATTGTCTAAGAGCTTATCCTGTTATTCTTGATTAATAATATTTAATTAAAAACGACGGTCTAGTGACTAAAGTTTTAAAAAATGGTGGAACTTTATATTTAACTTGATAAGTGGAGTACTAAAACAAAAATTGAAACTCCTCATCACCCATTCACCTGTGCCAGAAACCCAAAACCCCTCCTTCTCCCCTCATTAATTAAACTCTAAAACTAGAGCGTCACCTTATAGTCTAAGGCTGATGTTATGGATGTTCAGGCACCTGAACTTGCAGCTCAGTTTTATTGTCTCCCTCTAATCCTGTTGTAACCAGGATTTACATACAATGAGCTAAAAGAATTCTATTTATTATAAATAGAAAATCATGATATGCAGTACTTAAGCAATAATTCCCATTTATAATATGTGCAAAATAAAACACTTTTACTGACTATGTATTATAATATCATTTGAAGGCTAAATGTTCTGGACTACCAGAATGTAAAGACCCTAAAATGCTAAGACTGTTGTGATCGTCTTTCATAAGTATCACCACTAGTTATTTATGTTTATGACGTTGGCACTAAAAAGCATTAATGTCACTGAAAGATGTCAAGGAAGCTTTTTTGGAAGTTATATGTATTTACAAGAGTAAATAAAAACATCAGGGAACAAACAAGATGCAATGTCAAAAAAGGTTAGCTATGGTTTACAAGCAGAAACAATAACCCATAAGCAAATACTGAATGGTCAACAAAACTAACCAAAAAAATTAGCTGACATAAGGTAATTGACTTAGACATAAGGAGAAATTTTTCCACCAGACGAACTCAGTTAAACACCATAAGGAAGAGAAAGATACAGCTCCAATGGTTGATTGGATCACCCTTTACACTAATGGTGTTAACAACAAATAAAGTCCATCAAAAGAGACACCAGATGCTATGTATTAGATGTCCCTAAAGAATCTTATGCACTTTTGAGAATGAGAGCCAAAATGGTCAGCTGAATCCAACTCAGGCTACTTTGCTCAAGCGTCAAGCTCTATACAAGTCATATAAAGTTTGACTAATGAGAGCGACAGGTCAAATAGACGTTTGTTAACATTGGGCAATAATAAACATAGATGTTAGAGAAGTAAATCAAGAGTGTCTTAAATGAGATGTTTGAGGCTTCAAAGAAAACAACTTTAAAAGTACTGACCAAGTTGATCAGCTTCAGAAAAACTGTGAAAAAATTGTACATGTAATCTAATGGATAAAGGTACTAGTTATCTTGAACTCTGGTGCCTTGGTCATCATTATGCTCTCAAAAACGTTCAACAATCTCAGGCTCTTACCCAATTTCAACCATAAAATTAAAATCAATCGGTTATACTAGATATGGCCACGCATTAAGGACATACTCTTATTACCCCTGAGGTCTGGACAAATGATACTAACTGTCACGCTGTCATGCTTAAAGATGACCACTATAGTTTAATAGGTACTCAGTTCTGTTTTGAGTTTAGAGGGTCATCAACTTTAAAGAGGGTGTTTTTAACTTCCTAAATTCCGGAAGCCCATGTTTTTTAACAGATAAGTTCTTAAACTTAGAGCACTCATATTTATGGTTGAGAATGAAATATCAATATCTCCTATTGGTTGCACCCTGAAGACCAAGGGCCAAAAGAAATTTTCTTCTATAACCGATGCTATAAAAGGCTACCTTTATTTGTTTGTGTTACGTTACTACTTTTTATAGAACGCAGCATATCATTTCAGTGGTGTTAATTGTTTTTACACTGCCAAAGAAGATGCCCTAATATAGCCATAATTTCTACAAGCTTTAAAACTTGTATTACCAGGCTTAATGATTTAACATACACCATAAGGCTTAAAGTTATATAAAACATTACAAGAAAACGTAATTAATTGAAAAATCAATTCATGAGAGTATGAAGACTGGAGAACTTTTATAATGTTTAGGCGATATATTCTTTAAGAGAATTGACAGCTTTGCATTGGATTCTGCAACTAGAGAAGAGCGAAAATATGGAAACCTTATTGGATGATTTTAGAGGTATTTTAAGAAGAGTTATAACCATTACTAATTGCATTGTGGAGAATTACACCAATTGGCTGGGAATAATAGGTCTATCCTAGTCAAAGTTTTATAATAACCAAAAGATTAAGAGAGATACTCAACTGAAATTGAACAATTGATTGATGACCGCCTCTATAACTTTAGATGGCAATAGGATTCAACTTTTTAATGGTGCACAAAAAGGAAGGATGCCAATGATTATCATGAATTATTTGAGACTCAACGAATTAACCAAGAAAAGTGTATTCTATACTATGAATAGACGATGATGCAAAGATACTTTAAAGATGCATATATTTTTTACATGACCTAGCTTTCAGGATTTTGAAAATTTGTTGTTACGCAAGGATCAAGGAAAATATGTATTAGTTAGTAGCTAAGGCCATTTTTAACCAACTCAGATGCTTCAGGGCTCTATAACAACCCGCTAACCTCAAGAGAGCCATATACAAAAATTATATCAATCAGATTCTCTCTTGTATTTTATTTTATCTCAATTATTACTGTCTCAAATACCTTCAGAGAGCATATCAAATATCACCGTGAAGTTTGCTCAATTCCAGAATCAAATTTAAGGTAAAGCTTATAAATTGCTCCACTTTATAATAGAAGCTAGAACATTTCAGGCAAAACATCAGCAAAAAAGTCAATTCAACCCTATAAGGGAAAAGCAGCTTTGTTAGTAAGATCAAAACTTATATATGAGAGATGTATAGGTCTTGAAGATATGACTGAGTACTATCGGAAATTTATCACACATTTTTAAACAATGACGCATTTCTCACAACTTACTTTTAAAGGGATGATTCTGGTTAGTAACAGAACAAAAATTAGATTTGTAAAGAGCATAAAAAACGACTAATGAAAGCACTGTATTAGCTTATCTCAAAAGGAAAAGACTTTAATCAGTTGACAAGAGCAAGATTTAAATGTAATCATACTGGATCATTTGGGCAAACATGTTAGTGACGATCTCATTGATATTATTCTGGGTTTTTTCTATTATAGAAAAGGAAATATAATATTGAAGGAAAATGCCAAACAGTTTGTAGAGTTGTAAGTCAATTATCAATATTATGTATATAGAGTACACTAGAAGGTTATTGCTGATCATCTCTCCCTCTAATGGCTACAGAAAATGAGAGATCCTGGCAAATTCTTGGTTTTTTTTTATTGTGCAGTTGAAAGGTAATGAATTTAAGAGCATATAATTAGTGGGACAAGAGCACTTAAACGCCAATAAATCATTAAGGTTACTATTTTCTCACTAAAAACCCCTCAGTACAAATGCCTTTATGATCTCATTGAAAAACCTAAGGAGACTTAGGTGGACAAAACAGAGGGGGTTTGTTGAGTACTTATGAAGTGCTCCAAGGATAACTAACTAATGTATGGCCAGTGACAGATTTTTTACAGGTAAAATAGTTATCACATATGCCTTAGCTATAATTTAAACAATTTTGAGAGTTTTTAATTAAGTGGTCCATAAAAGATCTCGGAAAACACATCAGCACATAAAAAAGGTCATAATATGAGGCTATGAGTGATGACATCATTCAAGCTCTCATATCATGCATATCATGAACAAGTTTCTGACTATATGAGAAGTTTTTTCTACAGTACCACCAACTGCCCCTTTCAGAATGTTACAATTGACGTTATAGGACCCCTACCAAAGACTTCAAGTAATAATCAGCTGCTTATCTTCTCAATTAAACGTGTAGTAATTGGATCAGACACGTTTCAATTAGTGCTTAAACATCCAAGGCCTCTGTAAAGTCACTATATAGTAAGATAATCATCATAAATGAGTGCCTTAAAGCATTATTATCAGATAATGGAATTTAAGTTATCCTTAACATAGTAAGGAAGAAAGTAATACCAGTGAGTCCATTAGTAGTTTACAACTTCTTATATTTCTCTGCCAGCTGGATTTGTATCAAGTAATGGAACAATAACTGAGATACTCATGAGCTGTCCAGAAGTAATTCCTCAAAAGAAGACTTTTTAATCCACATTACTTACATACTGCCTAAGTTATCTGTCAATAATTCGTGATGACAAGCAAGATAAAATTCCTGATCCCAAATTGACCTCAACAAATCGTCTCATAAACCAAGATGAACGAAACTTACCCTTAAGGAGCTATGATTAGATTCAATAAGGAATCATCATGCGTACAAGAATCAATGGAAACACCTTCAGGAATCCTGTCCCCACTTTCCAAATCACTAGAGGCGTCATGCTCACCACTGCGGTCATGAGGATGATGCAGTACAATGAGGGCGCTGACCAGGCAGTCAATCTGGAAAGCTCTAAGATCCTGATATTATGGAGCCACAAAGGTCCCTGAGGCACCATTTCCCCACACTAAAGAGATATTGACAAATTTTAACTCAATAAACTAGTGTATGAGGGAGGGTACCCCAGTGGTAGAATATGGACTCTCTACCACTGCCTTTTGCTTAATACTGGTAGATGAACTTTGGGTAGGGGACAATTATGACTGCTTTGCATTCCGCACCAATGCTCCAAACTGAGATAGTAAATAGCAAGGTGGTCCATGGAGTTCCTGGCATATCATACACCTTGCATGGAGGTTTTTTGAGTTTATTATTCCTTTCCCATTACTTCAAATCCCCAATTGGTTTGGTATAGTACCCATGTCAGCCCACCTCAAATGAAATTTAAAGTAGTTTAAATTTACTTTATCTTTTTGTTTTTCAAATTTTTAAACTAATTTCAGCTTCATGCTATTTACAGACTTTGGCAATAGTAAAGAGAACTGTTGCTTCTAGAGTTGTGGTGCTTACTTCAGGGGTTCTGAACTACCCCAAAGTGAAAACGTCTATCACAAACAATGGAGAATACTACCAGTCATTAAGATCAATCTGCTGATCAGTTGAGAAGAGTAACTTAGTGAATTTGTACCTTGCGTTATGAAGTACCACCCACGCAGCCTGAAAGCTTAGAATTTTATCCCACGTTCCAGTTTCCCTACTTTTAGTTAATAGTTTTTTAGTATCAACTTCAGTACAAGAACATTGATGACATTATTCAACAATTAGTAATGTCATTTGATCTGTGGGTGCCCGTTTCAGCTGCTCCTGTGCCTACTCAGTGCCCTCACCGTGTAGGATCTTTATACCTTAGCCCAGCTATTAGCGGGAGAACTGACCTTGGAAACTGAGCGCTACCTTCAATAAATTATCCATTTTGCTAATATTCACTTCCTTCGATTAGTCAGGCTGTACCATCTTGAAGTCTTTCAACAACTGGGGCTCACCCAAACTTTACACGCCCATATTGGCAATTTTTACAATGTTACCTACTCCTTCATCCACAACAACTGAGAGGCCATTATAACTGACGACTAATCAACGAAGCTTGAGACCAAATTGTGGTGTTGAATAACGGGTTTTCCAGCTACCTTAAATACCAAATGCTTAAAAATATCCAACTATTTGAGGCTTCCTTAGGATCAGAACCTCCACCAAAGTAAATATCTGGTAAGACCCTACAATATTATTATCAGGAACTGGACTCTCATAACTACACCTCTAGGATTAAGAGCCTGAGGGGCCTAGGGATCTCAAAGGTCCCAAAGGACGTGTGGGATTCAAAGGACCTGAAGGTCCCCGCGGGCATCAAGGGTCCTCTGGCCCGCAGAACTTACTCCCATTGACCCTGATGACCCTTGGAGAAAGGATATCTTGGCAGCTCTAGCCGCCTTATTTGATAAAATTCATAATTTAGCCAAGGGGATGCAAACTCTTAGTGGATGGATTCCCCTCGACCCTAGTGTCTCCATTAAGGCATTGTCAGACAATATGGAAAATTATAGCGCCTTCACTAAGCTTACTGATAGCCACATTTCTCTGCTCAAACAAACCTGTTGAGGATTTAAGACCTGTTTGATTACCCTTAAGAGTCAGCTTCTTTTTCAGGGTGCTGATATTCAAGTTCTAAAGGAGCAGGTTGCTCATAGGGCTTCCATTTCCTCCCTCAACCAAAACTTGGACGATATCCAAGAGGACATCGAGGGCTATGAGGACAGTTACCTCAGCAGGTCCGTGAATATGTGTAGATTAAGATCTCTGAGCCTTCACCAATTCTGGTGTTAACAACCTCTCCACTCCTCTTATAACTAACTTTAAACCTAATTTAAAATGAAGTTCACCCCTGGCCATGAAAGCATCGCCTGTCTTCTATTTGCCTAATGGAGTTTCATGTAAAGAGTCCAATGAACATCAGAAATGAAGAATATCCACTTCTGCCTTAAAAGCACTGCTCAGGAGATCATGAATCCCCACCTGAAAGAATACAACACCTGAGGAAGGTCTGTACGGCCTTGATCCGAAATTTTGCAAAATCAAACCCTAACCAATATAAAAAGCATTCATGGGTATCCACCTGAATAAAGAGGATAGCCCAGTATAGTTTGCCAGCCAATTCTACTCCCAAGCGCAACTTTTGCTACCACCAATCGTATTACCTATGACAACGCCATTACCACTGTCATCTCCACGTTGGGATTCTTTTCTGAGTTTCAAATGTATATGATTGTCCAAAAGAATGGTTTTACATGCATTTGATAAATCAGAGATAATTGATTAAAGAGATCCTTGAAATGACCCTGCATTCTAAGGCTTCCTCTTTGGATTCCTACAACCATCCTTAGTTCCATGTGGTTGATATACAGAAGAATCCTAGCCCCAATGCACCTACTGTAATGGATTCTGACACAGCACTAAGACATGCTGGAAACAACTTGCCGAGGAGGCAGGAAAAGGGCCATCAGCATGAAGGATGAGTCGCTATGCTGACGTCCTTAATACGCCTCAAGAATCATCCATGACCTCAAACAATCCTGAAGCTATCATACCAGAAGAGAAGCTTTCTAGTACCCATTGGTAATAAAGAAATTGATACTACTTACCCCTCTTCCAATGACTTTCCCATGTTTCTCACACTACCTCCACAGTTTTGAAGTCTAATTACCCACGTCTCTTTTTGAGTTTATAAGATTCCAGTTCTCACCTTAGTTGACAGTTGGTCCCCATTAACGTTATATCATCCAAGTTGATGAAGCCTATCAAGATCGCTACAGACTTGCCACATTAAATTGAGTATGGCACGGATGGACTGTAATGTACCCGATTTAGGGGCCTATCTTCCCTACCTATCCAATTTTGGAAACTCTCTGTAAATATCCACGCCATTTGTGATAGATATCTTAGCTATAACCTTCATCGTGGAACTCAGTTTCTCTAAGACTACTTAACGGTGGTACTTTATGATGACGGATTTTATTCTCTACTGGGACATTGGGTCCCCCTAATCTTTAAAACTTGTCATGACACTAAGACAGAGGTCAAAGCCCGAGTTGCCTGCTAGAAAATGAGAGCCTAATTAACTGCTCAAATATCATGTAAGGGGCTCTCAGGTCTGGCTGCCCCAACCTTCTGTTGATGGACAAGAAGGCATGCCAATCTACTTACCTAGGGCGACCGTTATATCTCTCAAGTACCATATCATTGCTGATACCCAGGTCCTTGTTAACGTCCCCTCCAGATACCTGCTGGAAATTTAAGGCTTAGACATCCTATTCGCCAAGGAGGTTCTAATTTGCCCAGGAATTCTAGATCCTGATTATGCCGGATCTATATCAGTGTTGTTGGCTAACCAAACTGACAGACCCAGGGTAGTAGGACCAAACAGTCCCACCGCCTATGCCTGCCTCCTATCAGTAGAGGCTGTTGACAACGTCCGCATTAGGGAGCCTAAGAGACTTTGGTTGAGAGATGCCCCCATCTGTGGTCCTAGTAGACGCCAGTTCAGAAAGGATCTCACTGAAGATCAACAGCACAAAGTTCAAGAATTATTGGAGGATAAATTAGACCTATTTTTAACCTTGACCTATTACTATGTAAAAATGAACAAGGTTCTAAATCATGTGGAGACTGGGGACTATCCCCCTTCCAGTCCCAACCTAACAAAAAAAGTAAGGTTGAAAAAACCCAGGTGGTTGTAGAGCCTAAACAAATACTTGAAGCCATACTCTTGGTGCCTTCGCGCAGCCCTTGGGACTCTCCTATCCTGCCTATTCAGAAGAAGGATGGCAGCCATCAGGTGGTGGTGGACTATTAATGGCTCAACTCCATCACCAAGAAGGATAGTTATCTTTTGCCCAAAATTGACGACTCTACTCAACTGCTCACCAAATTGCGGTACTTTATTGCAATGGACCTTGCCAGCAGGTATTGGCAAGTGGAGCTCGCCCTAAAGGTCAAGCCAAGTGCGCGTTCATAGCCAATGGTGGGCTATTTAAACCCATGAGGATGCTCTAGGAACTCTGTAACGCGCCAGCCATTTTTCAACGTGCCATGGACAGGATCCTCAGGGCTTGAAGCTATTATATGTCCTTATCTACCTTGATGAAAGCACTTTCTTCTCACATGCATTTAATGTACATGTGGAGCATCTTTGGGAAGCTTTAAAAAGCTTAGAAAGCTTCATTAAAGCTCAATTACTCGAAGTGCTCCTTCAATTCAATTGGAAATGGAGTTTCTGGGACACAGGTCTAAAAGATAGCATCCAGCCCATACCTGACAAAGTTGATGGCATTTAAAAAGGATGTCAAGCCCCTAGAGCCTAAGGGATATTCAGGTATTCCTTGGAATGGTGGGTTATTATCGCCAGCTTATCCCTTAGTTCGCTGGCCCTTCCAAGCCTCTATTTTACATCCTGCAGAAGAAAGTCCATATTAAGTGGCTATCGTGAGGATATTAGGCTTCTTAGTACATTAAAGGACCATCTTTGCACAAAATTCATTTAGTCCATCAGCATTCTAATAACCTTTTTTGTTGTATACAGATGCAAGCAATGTTGCCGTTGTGGCCATCCTAGCCCAGCATGACGAAAATCAGGTCGACCACCCAGTGGCCTATTTTAGCAAGACTCAGAATAGGCCAAATGGAACTATAGCATTACTGAGTGGGTATGCTTGGCTGTTTTGTTAGCAATCAAACACATTTGGCCCTATCTCTACGGCACCCACTTTACCATCATCACTGATCTTTCCTCTCTCTAGTGGATTCAGCAGATGAAGGACCCAGCTGGCCTTTTTAGACAGATCAGCATTAAGAATGCAAAGCTATTATCTCACTATTGTTCATTACATGGGCCCAATTCACCAGAACGTCAATGGCCTCTCCAGGATGCTAATGCTGGCTGCTTTAGCCCCATAGAAACTAATGTACAATCTGATTTTATGACATGAATCTGGGAGTAGAAACTCCTAAGATCCACGCTGAGCTCCTAGAGCTGACCTGATATATTCATATCAAGGAGGGGCTGCTGTATACGAGAGTTGCTGGAACCAGGGCAGTAAAAATGCTCACAGAGTGCTTTTTAGCTCCTGATTTCAACAACAATTTCGCATAAGAAGTAAACTCTCAACCGCGGGGATAAAATTTGCAGGAGTTTATTAACACTTATATTTATAAATAGAATTTTAATTATAATATAAAAATTACATTTTATAAGTTATTACTAATAGCTATTGGAGGTCAAGAAGAAACCCTTTTAATATCTCGATGCTCAGTAAAAAATATTGAGACTTAAATTTAGTGAGACACGAATTTTAGATTAGGATAAGAATAGCTGAATTAGGGAAATTTAGCTTTTAGCTTATTGGATCTCTCAGACTTGCATCAATTGAAAGGAATTGCCAAAGGAGGGTTAGTAGCAGGTAAGATAAATCTATGAGGCAAGAATTTAATATTTGACCCTGTCTTTGGGCGGGAAAATGCTTGCATCTGTTAAGACCCCCTCCAAGGCTATAAAAGGGGGTGGTCATGACTTAGGTGGTTGAGCTAAGCTATAATGGGATGGGGAAAACCCTTGAAACAACAATTGATTATGTTGAAGGTTTGGCGCAACCCTATTACTAACCAAAGGGCTATTCAGCTGAAAAGTTGGGATAATAAGTTTTTCCTAATTGTGAGGTTCCATCTAGAATTGACCAAAGTTTTTGGCTGAGGTTATCGATATTAAAGCCTGAAACACCCTTATTGCAGTATTGGACTTGAAACTGTCTGACAAGGGTCGATAAGAAATGGCTCCCTTATGTCTTCCCTTCTTCCCAAACTGATGTTATCCTAGAGGGTCATACTAATGTGGGACTTGGGGAAGTTAAGAAGACTCGCATATGGTTGAAGGCACGAGGTTACTGGGACCAGATAGTGGAAACCATCCAAGAGGTCATGGAGGCCTGTATGACTTGCTGATCCTATTAAAGGGCCAGTTCTCAATACCAACACTCAGTCGTTACCATGAAGGGACCCTTCAATGTCATAATCATTGATGTGATAGGCCCTCTCCCCACTGGGTTTCACGGCCAAAAATATATCCTCCTTGACTGGAACCATCTAATAAAATAGGACAAAGCAATTTTGTCCCTGCTGCCACTGCAAAAGCCACGGTAATCTTTCTTATTTGATCCGTTTTCACACATTATGGATGCCCTCAAACTTTTCTTTCAGATAATGGGTTAGATTTTACCTCACAGGCAGTTTAAGACTTAATTCATTCTTTTAGAACTAACTTAAAGTCTCGCCGCCCCCTAAAACTTATCCACTAATGGGGCATTAAAATGCACTAACGGAACCCTTGTCACTATTATGGAAGATTTCCATCTCTGACCCTGCTTTCTGGAGTCATTATTTAACCATAACCTTGCTTTACTGTAGAATAAGCTACCAACAAGTCATTAAGTAGTACCAATAAAGCTCTATAATGATTTGCACCCCGTCTCCCAAGTAGCGTTCAGCCTTTTCTTGAGACCTCTTCTCCTGAGAACTTATATATAACCATGAGGGACTTAGCCAATGAATTTTTTGGCTTCTAGCCCTAGCCACGCAAGGCATTATCACCACACAGGAAGGGATACATACCAATTTAATGTCGGCTGACCCTCCTTACCAATTTTTCAACTAGGTGATCATGTTCTCTTTTATCACCATTAAGGTGTTTGAATGAATAAGCTATACGTTCATTGGTCTGGACCATATAAGGTCATTCATAAGTTGAACTCCAAGTACTCCATTTCTAACTTTAATTAGGGGACAGTGGTGAATCAAGTGCATGGTCAGTTCCTCCAGCCTTATACTTTCCTCTGAAAAGATTTTGAGAGGGTAATTATCAGAATTTAAGAAGATGGGCAAGCCAGATACTTAGCACATGAATAGATTTTTGATAGAAAAGCTCTCAAACCAGTGCAAAGGAGCTTTACCTTGATGGCGCTATAATTAGATTTGATCAGTAAGCATCACGCATATGAGAAAGATGGAAACATCTTTGGAGGTACCATCCCCAATTCCAAAATTACTAGAGGCACCTCCCCGCCGCTGCAGTCATGAGGACAACGCTGTACAATGAGGGCGCTGACCAGATAAAAAATCTGGAAGGCAGTAAAAGATCCTGATCTTACAAACCATCAAGATCCCTGAGGCACCATTTCCCCACACGCCCTATAAATATTGACGCTTTCTAACTTAATAAAGTAGTGTTTATTCGCATAATCTTTTCGTTTTTTGCCTCTTCACTAATTTTCAGCTTTGAGACCATTTTGGACTTTGGTGACAGTCAAGAGAACTGTTATACCGAGATTACCATTGTTCAATAAAGATGTACACATCTAAAACAATTTATTGGTGAGAATCAACCTTACCTTCACTGTTAGCCCAATAATTAGCCTAAACTGGGAGAACTTACCTATTGGAGTTACTAGAAGACTTTGGAAGATGAGCTGTCTGAATTCAAATTCAACCTGGGTTTTAGATAGAGAAAAAAACAATATCAGCACAGAAGGACAAATCAGAGAAGCCAAAAAGTCATATTTTAAAAGGAAAATCAAGCGCTGTTTTTCCACATATGTGGAAGTCCATTAGACAAATTGAGAAATATGTGGTCAGTAAATATAGTAGCCATTACAGATAGGTACTAAATATACTATCTGAGTTGAAACTGATAAGGTTCTCTGAAATCAAGAACTCATGAGACACCTCAGATGGATATTAAAATATAATGGGAGGGGTGATGTCTCAGAGTATACCAAAAAAGATAGCATTAGTTGCTGCTTATCAAATTAATTCAATATGAGGACTAACTACGCCTTGGTGATTACCTTATTACTCCTAGGGGATGATTATGAATTAGAATAATTGAATTCCTTATGGAGACTGTTGAAATTAGTCTGACCTGCCATATTTACAACTAAATAGTAGCTTTTATTTTATTTAACCAATTATAAGAGCAAAGCTTCTGATCAAGTACCTCTTTCCTGCTCCTATGTAACTTCACTGTAGTAATTTCTATCAACACTTTGCCCCTTACCAGAATCAACTTGTACTATAATTTAATAGTTACATCACTCAGCGCCTCTAATTTATGAAATATATTGGGTATATTTTATTTCCTCAACCCTCACCGATGCAGACCTTAATTACATATCATATTAATTTATTTTGTTCCTGGGGCTGTGTAAACTTTTATTAAATATCTCATTATCAACTATCTTTCCTCTGCGCTAGCATAACATCATTTATAATAGAGCTTTTAATTATCCTTGGCCATTTTCACATATAGCTTTAAATCCAGTGGTATAGTTAATGTTCCCCTATCAGGAAGACTACCATGATTATATCAGAAAATGACTCCTTGACCGCTGGAAGAAATTCTGCCAGTATACTACCACTATAAGATTTACAATGCAAGGTTGCTTTGCAGATTATTGATATGATCCCCTTTTAGATATGCAGGTAGTCTGAAAAACTTTTTCAGATCAGGATTAGTCACATGCAATGATATGATACCCACTAACTAAAGAGACTTCCAATATGAAGTTGATGAGGTTGACACTGCCAACTATAATATCCAACACCTTTGTATACATTGGGGGCAAAACAATTGATGATTCATCAAAGATGGATTAACTCAATCCAAAATGGCCAATGATTAGGGAATAAAAAAATCCAGCTGAACTAAAATACCTCAACAGAAGCAATAAGGCCTTCCATCTGAATATAAACCAAAAGTGCGCAATCAATATCAAATGTCAGTGAAAACCATGAAGCGATACACATTGGATCAGTGCCATCATGAAAATCCCACACTGATAAGTATACAAACAAATCAGGAGAAGAAGCAATAACGATAATGGTATTGAATTCTAAACCCAAAAGTGGGTATTAAATAAGGAGCCACAGAATATCCTGGTTCAGGGTTCTCACCAATGAGACTGAGCTCACGGATGCAGGCATTGAGTCAATTGGATTTATCACCAAGGCGGTGATTAAGAAGAGACTGACAAAGGTTTGTGAAGCCCTTATGATATCACCATAATTTGTCCATTTTAATATCAATTTCATTTTTATTTTAATTTCTGCAAATTGGATAAAAATAAATCAGTTTTATAATGTCTATAAATGTTTTGCCACAGAATTTCAAGTTTATCCTTTGTTACCACTTATATTTGGGTTAAGTGAAGAAATTGCCAATAACTGGTCTGGGATTTAGAAATGGGACAATCACGAGGAAGGATACCTGGTTGTTGATAACGCCAAGGGACAGGTTGATTGAGTTTTCTGTTGAGACTTGTGCCAGAGGCTAGTATAATGAAATTATTTCAAAGATTGTCAACAATAGTACCTCCAGCAGGGTGATTAGAAATTCCAACCAGAAATTGATGCTACATTGTGTAGCATCAGAAGATGATTTACTCATTGAGGATTTCCATGCCCCTACAGAAGATCTCCTGGTATCTAATCTGTGCGGAACAAAACCTTTAAACAGCAAGTCAGCTTACAAGTTAATCAAGAAATGGCTGACCTGCAGAGTCCTCCAAAGCAAAGGGACTAGATTCTCTTCTACAAACATCTAGGAAAGTGACTTGATGTTCATAAACTCTACTAAGTTAACAACTAGATTCAACATTGGGAACTAGTTAGTAATATGGATAAGGAATTTACTTTTATTTTGAAAGAATTTAGGTTCACGGACATCTTCAGAAAGCCTACTATGACAATTTATAGTACAAAAACTAAAACTGACCATGCTACTGTCAGTACTATATACAGCAGTGTGTTTTAAATTTTTATATTAAAACTTATTTTTAATATCAATGTTAGTTTTGCTACCTCAATGGTATCCGTTTAAATGGTTTGAACAACCATCTGGATATAATAAAACATACAAAGTAATATTTTATTTTTAACTAATAACTAAATAGCAGATCTTAACAATCTATTTGTTAGTACGCCGAGACGCCACTGCATAAATAAAAATATTGTAATAATGTATTAATTGACTATTTTCAGTTTTCTAAATCCCTTGCTATCACAGCTCTTTTTCATTACTGAAGATTTAGCCATAAATGCTGTTGTGCCAAAAATATGACTGCTTTTATAATATTCAGCGTAATCACACTATGTATCCCCAAAGACGGTGTAAAACCAGCGTTAATAGAACCTTATAATTATTATGGGCATTTGCCTGTAATTTGACTATGTATGGAAGAATGCCTCCTTTATGGGACAATACTCTGAGCCTTAGTTCTTGCCTCTTTGACCCAATTTAGATTACATCATTTTAGTCAACCCATTTTGGAGTGCTGCTTAGAAAATCCTAAAGCACCAATGAGAATGAAGGTTTAATTAGCATAATTGGTGAGATATGAGAAAAGCTTAGGGGCCCTTTTCTCAGTAAAAGAGTTTAGAGCCAACTAGAAAGATTTAGTGAAGCAAGCTCAAGAGCTGCTGGGTGTACTAGATACTGCAGTGAACTCTCAATTTGATTAATAAAGAGCCCTAATATTTTAAATTAAGTATGTGTGTTGATTTTAGTATAGCTTTTGTATTCAAACAGTACATTTTTTGTCTGTGTTTTATAACCTGTGCAGTTGAGTTACAACGCCCTGCACCAAATTCAACACTTGGTGCTCACTACAGGGGGATCACACTTTGCTTACCTGTACCGTTTTATCTAGTATGAACTCAGATATCTTACTTGAGGAGTACTTTTTTAATAATGGCTCAACCTTTGGACACTGAGATGAATGTTTTTCAAGTCCAGTCATTCCACTAAATGAGTTTGGTCAATTGTGAGCAGAAATGAAGGCCCACGTTGGTCTAATGTCTGATATCATAATGAGTCGTGATCATCAACTCTAAGGTTTGAAACAGGTTTAAGGCTTCTTTTGAGAGAAAATATACTTTACAAGTGAACTTCCAGATCGCTAACCAAACAATTGTCAATATGGAAAAGATGTTGCAAGCTGAATATTGCCATTTCACTGTCTTAACAAATCAAATTAAACTGGATAGTCAACCAAAAATTGCCATTGGCTCTCTGTTCAAGTTCCTGAGGGAACCCTTATAATAGATTCTGTTAGGGAGGGTGATGGAGCGAGTACTACTTGTATTACAGATACTGTTTTCCACTATAGGTTGACTGTTGGAACCTCCGCGGCCCTTGACAGACCATCAAATCACAGGGGTGCGTTATCTCTTGTCAATCCTGTTAATTTACCAAAGTTCAATAAGAATGTGAACGTACATATTTTTTGATTTCTCTGAGATCAGCATGGTCGGAGCGCCAGATAATGGTAAATTGGCTTTTGTAATGAACTCATTGGATTATGAGAGTCAAGAGTTAGTCATGCCTAAACTAAAGAAGGCTAACGTTTCCTACTTTAATGCCAAAGCCTTTCTTATTAAGAGCTTTTTTGGAGCTGAAATGATGACCACTAGTAAGATAGAGTTCTTAACCATATCATTTAAAAGAGATTAGCTTATTTAAGTGTTTGCAAAGCGTTTTTACTTGGAGGCACAAACACCATATGGAGCTAACATCAATAATGATTTTGACACCCATATCAATCTTCTCCAGCCTGTGAGCCCTATACAGAGCTGTATTGGAATTTTGATACGGGTTTTCAATGAAGAAACCAATATTATCCAAGTGATGAGTTACCTTTGCCATTGCGCTATCACTTTTGAAGCGCCAAATTAAGTCTTTGTGAAACATTCAAACCTTCTGATCAGGGTATGTCCCCCACTAAGGAAGTGACTTGACAATAGGGCCCTCAGTTTGAAAAACATTATACTTATCAGGTCCTTAGTTATTGCTTTAAGAATTTTAGGCATTATTCCAATTATTTCCCTAGGCCAGTCCTAAGGCTATAGGTTAATCAGGGATTCCAGTGAAAATAGGAGACTTGGGAGAAGTCAGGGCGGAGTAGAACTGGGATTTGCTACCTCCTCCTCTCTCACCAACATTCCAATTGTGAAAAAAATCTTTAACCCCACTTTTGGGCAAGCCAAAGAATGATTAAGAAAACTTGTGTTTGGAGGATCTACAGTTAATCGCTGAAGATAGCTATAATATAATCCATTGTGCCCTAATAAAGGTGAGGTAGAGTTGGGGGCCCCCATTATAGTGAAGCCGAATGCTCAGCAGCAAATATTACATGAGCTTCCCATTACCTCCAGTGATATCCCTCGATTAACTGGGGTCCAAATGGCTATTCCTATTGAGAAATTGGTGGAATCCAGCCTTCATGTAGTCTTAAAACTTTGCTTTTTTTCTAAATCAAGTGGACACTTTGGATATTTTAACAATAAATTCAGAGATTTTTATTTCTTGGAATGCACCTAACTTGATATCTTTATAAACAAGCCTAAAGTCTGGCCAATAATCGAAAATGATGCACCAAATAATATTATATCCACTTAACTGATGAAGAGATTAGCCTTGCCCTGGCATTGATCATTGGAAGAGCTATGGTACCACACGTACTTAGTCTATGGATTCAAAAAGATCATACAGTGCATTGCCACTGCGATTCAGCTCTCTGAGTGTCTCCACTCCTTCTATTGTGTTGCCTAATCAAAATCAAGATTTTTTATTGGGACCTCTTCTATGAGGGCTCATGGAATAAAAACTGTCTTTGAAGAGAACACTTGAAATTATTTGAAAAATCCTTCCTTTATTCTATGATCAAAAGGATATGCTCATCAACTTGATCCCAAGAATTGGTCAACCTAGTTTTTAAGAATAATATAGTACCCCTAGGCTACCAGTGGATTGAAACCAGACGCTGAAGTTACCTAACCAAATTGCTGAATCTACTGGAATTACACTACATGACCAGCATTTCATACCATTCCACCAGGCCACCAAGTGTAATGGGACCAGCATTAGTTTATAAATCCCACAAAGGTTATATGGCGAAATCGTTGCCCCTTATAAGCATTCAGATTGAAACCTGTCTCTGAGCCTGGGGTTATCCTCCCTGACTATGTCTCTTTTAAATTTTTTGGTTAATCTTTATTCTTATCCTTTGCATAATAAGCGGCATCAAACTGTTGCTTTTGTTCATATCATGCCTGTTGAACAGGTAATTTATATATAACTTTGAAGATCTAGATGAACTTGAGCTTGAAAGCAATGAGGGTCAATTAGTGTGTACTCTGGTGCCTCAAGTATATCTTTTTGGGATGACTGAGGATGAAAAGGAACATTCTTGGACCTAAGTGATGTTATGCACTATATTTTCTTAATATGATTATTAGTTTTGTGCTTGCACATTGTAGGAATCCAGCTTTTTTGTGCTCGCTGGTGCTACGCCACTTGATCCCACAAAAGTGTTTAATATAATAAATAATAAGCGCTACTAAAAAATGTGAATTTTTGTATTTTTTATTATGTTTTTAGGTGTAAGAAAAAAGTGATCCCTCTAAAAATTTGACCAAACAGTATCTAAACTGTTTTGAGGGTCTGGGGTAATTTGAGGATTTTCAGAATTGCTTATATGCTTCCAAATTAGTCTATATGGCAGGTGCTCCTATCTGATCTTGGGAAAAACGAGTTACTTTTTGGGAAACCAATAGTTGGGGTTTTGGGGTAGAATGTACCCATGTGGTAAAGTTTTGATGAACTTCAACCAATCACCTCTAGATAAAGTATTTTCACCTTGGGGAACCACCGCCACGCCTATAAAAGGAGGTGTCCCCGCATAGGTGCTTTGAAGGACTTGTTGATGGTGGGTGGAGTACCTTCCGCTGGTTGCCCAAGGATCGTCAGGTTGTCAGAGTAATCCAACTGTTCAATTTTACATTTGGTGCCTGTGCAGGTGTCAAAATGGTGTTATTCAAATTAATGGGGTTCCAATGGGAATCAGCCAGGGTCTTTTGACTGATATCCACAATATCTTTAGTATCATTATTAGTGAAATTGTATTTAGGGTCATCAGAAACTTGTAAATGAGCAACATTTCCTCATTTTGGCTGAATTTGAACCAAGACATTCTTCCTCTGCAGCTGAGAGGGAAAATTTCTGACACACATGATGTACTACATCAGTTTGATACTGGTAATCATTTACTTATTTGCCTTGTTCTCTTAGGCGTTCAAAGGTGGCAGATGTATTTGTTAACTCTTAAATCACTCAGCTTTATCAACATGGTATATTGGTGCCCTCCAAAAGCCTTGTGCATCTTCAGTATTAATCATTAAGGAGAAAATGGGTCTGACTGCTTAGTAATTGCTTATCAGAAAATTAAAAATGATACTAAAAAAGTTTCCCTTTATCTTGGATTTATGACATGCTAGACCGGTTGGTCAGTGCACAATAATTTTAGAACATGGACTTAATTTCTGGTTACTGGAAAATAGAACTGCCCAAGGAGGAAGAAGAAAAATGTGCCATGATGCCCCCAGGGTCTCTATCAACCTACTTGAATTCTGCAGTGGCTGTAAAAATGATAATTCAACTTTTCAGCGGTCTAAGGATACCATCCTTGGCGATCTAAAAATTTCTTGCGTTCTAGTTTATATTGACAATATTAACATTTTCTCTAGAATGATAATGAACACCTACAACAATTAAAAAGAGGTTTTCCGCAAGCTCGCCAAGGGGGAGTTGAAAATTAAGCCGCATAAGTATAATTTTTTCTGGGAACAGCTGGAATATTTGGGGTTCATCATCAATAAACATGGCTTGCGGCCTCAGCCCATCAAGGTTGAGGCGATTGAATGAATGGCTCAGCCAAGTAGCAAACGTGACGTTCAAGTGCTTTTGGGAATGATAGGCTATTACCACCGGGTGTTAAAGAACTTTAGTAACATAGGAGAACAATTTTTTAGCTTCTTAGAACTGGAATACCGTTTGAGTGGACTGGAAACTGCCAATTAGCCTTTGATAAACTCAGGCTGCTATTAACTCAAGCGCCACTGTTAAAAACCCTAATTTTGATAAGCCATTTAATCACCAAACGTATGCTTCTCTCACCGCCGTAGGTGCAGTGTTATCCTAGCTTGATGATGAAAGAGTTGAGCACTAGGTAGCTTAATGTAGCCTGACGTTGGACGTCCATGAACGAAAAATACTGTGACAGAGAAGGAGTGTCTGATGGTCATATATGCATTTAAACAACTTTGGGTTTATATCCATCAAATTTTTTACTGTGTTAACCAACCATGCCTCTCTTTAATGATTACAAAATTTTAGAGAGCCTGAAGGGCGGCTGGTCTGATGGTAGTTGAAGTTACAAGCATACAATTATGAAATTTAGCATCGCCCTGGAATAAAGCATTAAACTCTGGTGGATTGTCTCAGTTTCCTACTGTAGTTTTAGTGGCTGATGTGGCAGAGGAGTTATTTGACAAAATGCTAACTCAATTTTATGCTGATGAACCAACGGAATTTCAGCGTTAATTAGAGATACTAATGATGAACACTGTGGTGCAAGGGGTGAACTTTTATAAAGTCATAAGGGATCTGTAACAGTCAGGAAAATCCCAGTTTCCGACCACCATATATAAAATGATTCTTTGGCGCACCAACAAGCACCAAAGCAGCCTAACTTCAAGTAGAAAGAGGTTCAGGGCACTGATAATGCTAAACATTCCTACCACGAGTTGGTTATTCAAAGTCTGAGGTGGTTAGTCTAATCCTACCATGCAAAAGCTCCTTAAAACTGGATACCTGAAAAAGACCAACAGGTAAGCAAGGTATGCTAACCCCAAAACAACGTTTATTTTTATTCTGGATATAAAAAGGGCCTGCTAAACAGAGATCACTGAGGAGCAACTGACAATGCTCCCCAGGAGGGAAAGCTAGGGGTAGAATTCCTAAGTGAGCTTTGAAATTGGTTGGTGCGCCTTATAAAGACTGCCCTTTGGGGGCCTCACCCAAATCGTTGATTAGGCTTGTATGAGCATAATCTACAATTTGGATGAAGCACAATCAAGCGCCTAAAACCAACCAAGCCAAGAGTATTTTTAAAATGATTCAAATCAGATTTGGAAAATCTGAATCTGAGTTAAAATGAATCAATCGAGACAAACTTAATAAATACAGGATCAACAACTTGGAATACATTGGCCAAAGGATCGAACTGATATTCTTATTGGATCCCACAACGCAATGGGGCATAAAGTATATAAGAAAACGTTTCTACTATTAAATTAACACCCTTTTGGTAATCAATGAACTTTGATGTTCATAAAACCCTCCAATGCTGTAAGTAGTGCCAAGTGGACGTCCCTTAAATGAAAGCCACATCTTATCAGATAGTCAATCAAATTTTCCTGGCACACTGTTTCCATCAATGTAATGGGGCCTTTGGCCAATACTTCTGGACAACTCAAGTATATAATAGTGGCTATATTCTCCTCACCAAATGGTTGTCGGCCAGAGCTATCAGGTATTTATGGTCCACCACTATGATGAAGTTCATTTTAGAAGATATTGTTTATCGCCTTGGATGCCCTCATTTTCTTTTGATGAATAATAGGACTAACTTTACATCTAAGATGATTGCCAAACTCAACGACATGATGGAAATGCGCAGAGTATTGGTTATGCCCTATCACCCTCAAACCAAAGGCACCGTGGAGCATGTAAATGGAACTCTAGTAGGAATTTTACAATAAACTTACAGGAATGGCATCCAGTTGTAACCTTTTCTTACCTTCGCCGTATTTGCCTATAAAATCATAATTTACTTTGTCAAGGAAAACTAACCATTTGCTTGCTTTATGGGAAACAACTGGATGTTTCTTTAATCTTGTATTCATGCATGGCTCAAGAAAACATGAGCCCTAAGGCCTACCTAGAGAATCTAATGAGAACCTCGAATCAATAGTAGAGTGCAGCCTACTTTAATGCATTGGCTCAAAAAGCAAGATCTTTTTGAGCGCGATAATGAGAGCTGGCAGACCTTAACCTACTTTGCTGTGAAAGAATTAGTTGTATATCATGATAATCATGGGTTTAAAAGAACAAGCAAATTTACCACTTATGGAAGTCCCCTACGAGATTATTGAAAAGACTTCCACAGATGCCTATGCTCTAAAGGATCCTATTAATGGTCACCTCATCAACTGGGTACACGCCAAATTCTTAAAGCAATATCATCAGAGTTCCTTGCCAATGAGAACCAGTTCTCAACAAGTTAGGACCCCCTCACATCTTTGCTACCTATGTATGGTCAATTTGTGGATATGCTGTAGATTGTTTGACCAACTCTCTGGATACAGTAGTTTATAATGATTAATGTTCTATTTTAATTAATAACTAGATAACAGATCTGAACAATATAGTTGTTAGTACACCGTGACACATCTGCATTTATAAGTAGTGGACTAAAGTATTAATTAGCTATTTTCAGATTTTTTAATCCCCGCTGACAAAGCTCTTCTTTTGAAAATTCTTTTAGGGTACGCCAACCAGGGGATAAACATTACCAAAGCTTGAAGAGCAAAAAAATATGAAAGAGCAGACCTACTCACACAGAATGAGTTGACTACCAAAATGAGCGAGCAAAACACAAACAAAAGAGATCACAACCAACCAAGTGGAACAGCGGTGAGCCGCTCATCCCACCATGGCAGAAGGGAAAGGGGGATTGGGGTCTCAACTCATTATTGGAGTCCTCCTTATATAAAATATTGCAGGTGAAGGCGTAGAACAATGGTGTGGGGTGATCAGTGATATGTGGGTGGAGATCAATGATCATAGGTTGGTAATGGAAATTACCTGAAGAAAAAAAGTACCTAGGTACTGGGAAAAGCAGTTTTCCACGTGAAGGCAGATGGAAGGAAGCTGAGATAACAAAAGTGGCGGTGGTACGGGTGACTTTTAGCTTTGATTGCAAAGTGACAACCACAATTCTGGATGGCAAAAGCTGTTTATTTATAAATGTTGAGGATGTCACGTTTGCCTTGCAGGGACAGGGTCAGTTATCTAATGGGAGGATGGAGACCCTTGACTAGTATCAGCACTGACCTGTCAGCTAAGTCACAGATGTTGCAAATATCTGGGTGATCAGCTGCTGCTACACTGAGCTTGTGGGCAGAGCGGAACATAAAGGCATCTGGCTGGGGGCCATAAACGCTGAGGAATCTGAAAGGGGTGCTGTACCTGAATAAATCCTTCAATTTGGTTTTCTGAGTTTTCAATAACATTTTCCACTTTATTGGTTTCAACTAATGCAGTCCATGGATTCAAATTGTACTGTAAATTGGGGTTGATGAATTGATGGGTTGTGTCTGTCAATTGAAGAATAGAAGTGGGACTAAACCATTTTTCAAGCTGTCTCCTGATTGGTTAAAGTGCATTTGGCACTGGATTGAGGAGGGGATTGATAGGCAGCTGCGGCCACTGCAGCGGCTGCAGGATTTGGGGGAGGGGGAAATATTGTACCTCATACCAGAAAGGCAGTGGGTGTGTGTGGTGTATTGGGGGCCAGATAGAGGCAACGTGGGCCCGGTGGATGCAGCAAGATAGGGGTATTTACGCTTCAAGTGATCCAACTTGAAGCAGGATGGACAAATAGTCCTCCCACCCTCAACACGGGCCCAGAATGGGTGGTTGGGGGCAGAAGGAATAATAACGCAGGGGGTTATTGATATCGCAACTTTTTTGAAATCCAGGCTGATCATGGTGAATGCCCAAGGCCCAGCGGGGTAGGCGGCCCCATTGGGGACCTAAAACTGAAGGATGGGGTTTGAGCCATATGCGGTCAAACCTTCCATCAACTCCTGATGGAGCACTGCGAGGGGAAGGTGAGTGGACAACCCCGTGAACTGAACCACCATAGTAGTGTTATTGGGGAGCTGGGTGCACGTTGTAGGGATAGGGGTGCCCTGGAAAACCAGGGATATGGTGGCCGCAGTGGCGGCGTCAGATTTGCAGGTGAAGCCAAGATCAAAATACCCCTTATAAGGGCGAAAATCAATAAAGCCGGCTGGCAGCATCACTGCCTGGGCCATGTTGATAATGGCTTTTTTGCATATGAGAACAACTTCCCATATTTGACCCAAAGGCTGAAACGCAGCTGGGGGAAGGGGAGAATGAGTGGGCTGTGAGGCATGGCCTGAGCCCATTCAATTTGGATTCAAGATCCTTGGGAGGAATAAACCGACCCAAGGATTTGGTAGGACTGGATAAACCAGTCCAAACGCGTTATCACACCAGATGAAAAACGCTGGATGCAATTTTCCGCTGCCCCTCATGGGAGCAGCCAGTGGAAAATCTGATGTCATTGGGGAGTGTTTGGAAGATGTAGGCGTAGGTTTAAATAGCTTTTTACTTCTTTTTAAATTTGCTTTTAAAGTTTCTCTTAGCAGAAAAAATTGCAAAGCTCTTTTTCTTTACAGAAAATTCAGTCATAAACGCTGTTGCTTCAAAAATATGATTCCTTTTATACTAATCAACATAATCAAACTATGTAGCCCAAACGCTGGTGTAAAGCCAGCGTTAATAGAGTTTTATAATTTTTATGGCCTTTTGCTATTAATTTAACTATGTATGGCAGAATGTCTCCTTTTTTAACAATTCTCTGAGCCTTAGTTCAGGCCTCTTTGACCCAATTTGGATAATATCATTTTAGTCGACCCCATTTTGGAGTGCTGCTTGGTAAATCTTAAAGCACAAATGAGATTGAAGGTTGAACTAGCATAACTGAGGAGGAATGCGAAAGGAAGGTGGGCCTTTTTTTCCCTGTAAAGGAGTTTAGAGCCAAGTAGGAAGATTTAGTAAAACAAGCTCAAGAGCTGCTGGGGGTACAGATATTACAGAGAACTCTCACTTAAATAACAGAAACCCTATTATTGCAAATTAAGTGTGCGTGTTGATTTTAGTATAAAGTTACTGTCTTCATATTTTAAAACTTTAGTCTGTGTGTTATAATCTGTGCAAATGAGTTATACGCCCCGCGCCAAATTCAACAGTATCAGTCCCAGTACATATTAACATTTTATGGTAAAACTGACCTAGTCCCTTAAAATACAATGACGCAGCGCCAATTTCAACATTGTGGTGTTCACTAAATGGAACGCTTTAAAAACCTTGTACACCAAGTCTACCCATATTGATTAATATAAACTCTGTCTTCAAGTTGATGGGATTCAACACAATTAAGCTGAAGCGGCTGACTATAAAGAGCAGGAACTTAACGTCAATTCTATATCCAACTCAGCGCATTAGTTAACTACCACCTTTGACATCTATTGAATAACTGATTTATAAGAATGCTGAGGTACAAAAAAAGAAAGAGT
Source organism: Massospora cicadina (assembly GCA_022478985.1). Classification (NCBI taxonomy): domain Eukaryota; kingdom Fungi; phylum Entomophthoromycota; class Entomophthoromycetes; order Entomophthorales; family Entomophthoraceae; genus Massospora; species Massospora cicadina. The sequence goes on from JAKSZP010005424.1 coordinate 147,231, forward strand.
CATACTAAAGTCAACAACGCTATAATGGTCTCTATAAATATATGGATGGAGCTGTATTGTTTTAATTTAGTATTTTTAGTATTGACCAATCATAAAGGATCATTTTGATAATTCTATATATATATCAAACTTAATCAATTGATATTAGATTCTTAACAACACCCTTACACCACGCCAACAAATCATATTAGCTATTTATCTATCATATAGTTCTTGCCCATACGGTTGTTCCAGCAAAATTACCAATTAAATCAACTGTTAATAACGCTCGCGCATGTGCTATGTCAATTACTATCATCAATTAAACTATCAACAAACAATCTTCACCTCATTACTGCCAGATAATTATAGATTTTGTCTTTACTGTTAACTTCAATCTACCATCACTATTTAGTATATTGCTTAAGTCAAAACCTACCAGATATTTTAGGCTAATAGTAGTGAGTCTTTCAGAAACTATAACAATTACTGAGACAAATACTTAAGCAACTTGACAATAAAACTCTTTTTCAATTAAAGCATGGATTGTTTAAAAAGGTGTTGAGAACCCCATGGTTACCTAAAGATCTCATAAAAAGAAATCAAGGAGTATAAAGGCGGCGATGGACATCTTGAAAAACTTTAGGAGATATATTTTAAATTTATTGTGGGGAAGGCCAACCATGGGACGGACACTTCCGAATATGACTCAGACGAGACAAAACTCAGTACCAGGTGAGGCACCCCAGAGAAGCGATGCTATCTCTTGTTGCCAGCGGGAACGCCACTTATGGGAAGGGGAGGGAACGTGTGTAGGGGGCGTAGCCTCTATTGAGCACGTGTGGAGGAAGGGGTCTGATTTGATGAACCAGACTGGGAACCAGGAGGAGACCAGCTGCCGGCGACGTGGTGGGAGATATCCAAACATCCACACTTGAAAGTGATCCACCAAATGAGACCGGAATCTGTGGACAGCTTCAGGGAGGGTGGGGATGGATCCGGCGATGGCATCCAAGACAATCGTGTGGATAGTCCCAATGGCGATTGCAACCACCAGAGCATGGAGGGAGGGTGGGAGGGGGGAGGCCATTGATGAAGCAAACATATCTTTTGACAGACTGAAGGGATGTATTTGATCCTGGCTTAGCAGACGTTGGACTTCGCGCCATATTACTTTAGAGGTGGGGCACTTCTCCAGGCGGTGAAACAGTGTTCCATACTGGCCACACACGACACAGGATGAGTGTAAAGCATTAGAGCGCTCAGCTGTACGATACACCCGCCTCAGGCAGCGCCACACATGGGAACGGACTTGAGGCTGCAACAGAGGATGGTGTGCGTACTTCCAGATAGTCTTTTGGGTCTCAGTGGAATAAGGGATGTCCATCATGTCCAGGTAGTCCACCCTGGATAGGACTTGGGGTCGAGTGGGGATCACGCCATCATGGATGGGTAGCCCCTGTACCTCTTGTGTGAACTGAGGAGAGGGGCGGCCTCTTTGGGTTGTATGTCCACTAATACGAATTCTCCACTCTGCGCTTCGCATGGAGAGTAGGATTCGTTTGTAGTGGGTTTTGGTCCCGTGAGGACCTGTGGCTGATGTGTGTGATGCGATGTATTTCATCAGGGAGTGGGGGTTTGATGGATTGTTGAGGCCCAAGGCTCGGGAGAAGTTGGAGCGGGCCGCGCGGGACCAGTGTTGGGATGGGAGTGTAGGAGCAGTGACGGCCGCAATCCAGGTGCCTAGGATCTTGGCTGCATGGGCTTTGAAGTCAAGTAGGCCCATGCCACCATGATGATGAGGGCCAAACATGACCTCTAGCCGTACTGGTGGAGGGCGGCCTGACCAAAGCCAACCTTGTAGCAAAGCATACAGGGATTTGAAGAAGCTTGGGGAGAAGGGGATGGCGTGGGCTCCAAACCAGACTTTGGATAGGAGCATAGAGTTGGCAAGAACAACCCTGCCAGTGAGGGTAGTAGGGTGGGCTCTGAGAGAGGCGATTCGCTTCGTCACGTTGTCCAGTATATGGCCCTCCATTACTGCTGACGCGTATCCTCCTGCCTCCAACCACACGCCCAGATGGCGTACCGGTCCTATGGTAGGTCGCGGCACAAGGGGAGCACCAGTGGAGCGGTGTGTTTTGAGTTAGTAAGGTGTGGACTTGGGCGAGCAGCTGGGCTGGGTTGGGAACTACTTGCTGGGGCCCAGCAGTTCTGAAACCGACCAAGGAGGATGATTTCGGTTTTGGAGGCGTTTAGTGCCGCGTTGCTTACCCGGGAATATTCCTGGATGAGGGCTTCAAGCGCGCGTGCATCTTTATTATTAGACACCCCCACCACGCAATCATCTGCAAATGCCATCATCTTGACTGGGGTTTGGCCTGGCACATGGACCCCAGTGAGTTGGGCATTCACATTTCGCAGTAGAGGGTTAAGGCTGAAGTTGTATAAGAGTGGGCTCAAGGGGTCCCCTTGTCGCAGGCCCCTTTGAGGATGGACTACATCCGTTAGGAAACCTGGGCCGCGCACAGCCATTGTTGCAGATTCCGTGAGCAGCATCACCCAGTTAATGAAGCGGGGAGGTAGGCGGAATTGTTGGAGGCAGGCCCTAAGGTATTCCCAGTTTACTCTATCATAGGCCTTTTGTTGGTCCAAGAATACAAGTGCCCCAGAGGCTGTGGACTGACACACATTAGCCACAGAGTGCACGTTATCCCAAATCGACCTTCTGGGGATGAAACTGAATTGTTCTGGAGAGATGGTGGCAGATGCTACAGTCCCTAAACGGTTAGCCATGATTTTTGTTAAAATTTTGGGTCTGTGTTTGTTAGAGAAATGGGGTGCCAGTTGGCTAAGTCTAGCCTATCCCCTTTCTTGAAGAGTGTGACTGTAAAAGCCTCATGTCCTCCTGGTAGGAGGCACGTTTCCAACAGGCTTTGGTTGAGTGAGGCTAGCAGCAATGGGGATATATTTTTAAAATATTTTTTGTAGAATTCATATGGAATGCCATCTGGGCCTGGGCATTTTCGGTTTGGCGCACCATGAATGGTAGTCCATAATTCGTTCAGAGTAATTAAATTCATTATTTCCGGGTATCAGAAAATGGTGCAGATATGAGCTCTGTCAAGAAATTCCGCCATTTTGGCTGGCTGAATTGGTTCAGCTCAGTATAACTCAGAGTAATATCTTTGCATTTCGATTGCCACTTCGGCCGGTGTGTCCACGATAGAATTATCCGATCTTCGCACCTGTGTGCAGGCCACGCTCTGGCTGGTGCAAAAATTTTTTTGAAGAAGTATGCGGTGCACTTGTCACCTTTAGTGATGCATGTGGCCCTGTATTGGACACAAACCCAATGTTTGTGTTGCCTTTCAAGTGCGTTGAGGTGGGCTGCTGCCTCCACCCACTTCTGGCCCCATGCAGGGCTATATCCTGAGGCTGGAATGTTGGACTCCAAGTGGGCCAATTCTGCCAGTGCGCGCGATATAACCGCCAATGTGGCTCGTGAGCGTCTGGATGAGAGATGGCGATAGTGGCGGATGGTGTCTTTTTTGAAAGTTACCCATGTGGAAATGGGTCTGCGCAAAATGGTGCAACAAATAATTTTGCCAAAGTTGCCTCTTCCACCCATGTGGAAAATCCTGGCAACGCTAGCTCTGAGGGGGCAGATTTTGCACCAATGTGGGGCCTTTGCAACTGTGACAGGTAAGTGGTATGTTATCGAGACCAGTTGGTGGTTGGAGAATTCCATTTTCGTTGTTTTGAAGTGGGAGATGTGGGGTTGGAATTTCGCCGGTGCTAGAATAAGGTCAATGCGGGTCATGGACCTTAATTGGCCATTGTGGATATGGGGACGCATCATGTTTTTGAGCAGTGGGGCATGTCACGGCAGCGCATCCATTAACCTAAGGGTGGCTTTTAGAATGCATAGTTCTACGTGACCCTGTGGGGTGTGGGGTGAGGGTGGCCACCGGTCCGTTGGTGAGGTTAGCCAACAGTTCATGTTGCCGATTAGGAAAGAATTGGGGGGTAGCGGGAGGGATTTGACTGATGAGAAAAATTCCTGACGCTCTTGTACACCGTTTGGGGCGTAAATGTTGACAATTGTGTGTGCAACATTGGCCCATGAGAAGGTGACAATGAGCACTCGGTCATTTAGGAATGTTTCTGAAGATGTAAATTTAAAAAAATTGTTTTTCTGAATTAGCACCCCACAGTGCTTCGACCAAAAGGATAGGGATGGTAGGAGCATTGTTTTCCAAGCATCCTCAGAACCTCGTGGACAGTGGGTTTTCTGGATGGCCAGGATATCCACGGGTAAATTATTTTGTAAAAAACTCAGTTTCCTAGCCTGGGATGGGGAGGCCTTGAGTCTGGCGATATTCAGCATCCCTAGAGTGAAGGTTTCCCCCATCGCACCTTATGTGCAAGGGGGTGGGCCCCCTGGCCCACCAGCCTCTTCCAGGTCCCCACAGGCTTTCACAGCAGCGCGGGTATTAGCAGCAACGCTATTAGGGTTTTTGTTAATTTTTGCAGAAAGAGTCGCATTGGCTTTGGCCTTCGCTTTTTGTTTTCCCGACGTCGGATGAATTTTTTGCGGTGCGGATAAGTTTGGTGCACCGTCGAGTGGGGCAAAAAAATTTTTTTCGGTTGGGATAGGTCTTAAGTCAGTTTCAACCGGGGCTTGGGTGCAGCAATTGGGTGAGATCGAATCTCCCATCAGATCCTCGGATTGAGTGGCCCGTTCAGCTTGGGCCTCCCAATCTGATTGGGTGATGGATTCCCGAGTTGCTTCCACCGCGAAGGTCTCCATGTCCTCCTGGCGTTGTGAGTGTGGGATGGTGGTGGTGACCTTGGCCGCTTCCTTGGCCGCAGTCCTATGGGCCTGCTTGGCCTTCTTCCACTCCTGCAGGGAGATGGGCTTTACCAATAGGTAGCAGCCTTGTGCTCCCCACGGGAAAGCCTCTTTGGTGCTTGTGGTTGGTTCATAGTGTGCCTCTCCGCTGGCCATGGCCGCCGAGGGGTGCTCTTGGAATGTAACACCCTCTTTAATGGGGCACGCATGTGCCTTATGGCCGAATGCATCACAGTGGGTGCAAATGGGGGGCGCGCTGTCCACGGTTACCTGGAATGGGTGGGTGGTGTGCCCTGCGATATCAATAAAGGTGGAGTGCGGGATCTGGGTTAGGTCCTTCGCGATCTCCTCAGTTGGGGTCAGAACTGCGATGGCTTTGCCGGTGCACAGGTGTGGCATCAGCGTGAAATGTTGCATTTCGAAAGATTGTATTTCACTGTATATGGCGAGACCATCTTTCAGGTGTTGCTCCAAAATGTCACGTTTTACCGTGGTAGGCAAAAGGTCAAACGTGAGGAAAATTTGGTTTGATTTTGTCCATCTGGTGCGTTTAGTTTTGATGACCCGTTGCCCTTTGGGGAGGTCGACCACTATGCGCACCGCTGCAGCCTTGTCTGCTGCTATTTTGCTTTCAAAACCTAGGTCCAGCCAACCGCACGACATGGAGTGAGGTGCAACGTACACCGCGGTCAGGAAAATTTTGTGTACATCTTCACAAAATTTTTCCCATAGGGCCGTTTTTTGGATGTCCAGATACACATGGACTCCAAATTCCACTGACGAAATTGGCTGGTAATGTGGCGTATTGATGTATTGGTTGCATCGTGCTTGCCACGCGAGTATCTCTGGGGAAATTGTGACCGCCAGTTTTTTTAGATTTATTTCTATTCCGCCGGATTCTCCGGGGCGTTTTCAAACGTTAGAGGCCGCGGGCCTTCCGCCTGCTCCTCTTGCCTTGCTTGCCCAACTGCTCCCAGATATGGGCGCAGACTAATCCCCTCTATGAGATTATCAAACTAGATTTAGTCTTGAATTGAATGGGTTGCAAAAGTGTTTGCATCGAGAAAGAAAAGTAACTTTAGGAGATATAGTAAGGAAGTATTAGAGATATTTGAGTCCTGTAAATTCAGTCAGAAGTGCAATTAGGATGTATTACAAAATTAGCAAAAGTTGAATTTTTCTGTGTTTTGATTCATATAGTAAACACTTTGAGGGAAAGATCAGTTTTGAATAATTTACCTCATATGATGGAGACCTTGTTTATCTTCTCTTCTTATCAACATATTAGACATATTATTTCAGCTCATAAACCATAAATATGCTATTACTGTAGTATAATGATTACTAATTAGTAACACTAAGTATAGCCATTATAGCATTAGGGTTGATGCCTTAATATGGGCTCACATGGGTACAAAAAGAGAGTATTATGTCAAAAAATATAATTAGGCCATTTCTAAATCAGTGTATTAAAATTAATGTTATGCACTGAGGCGAAATCATGATGACAACCTTATAAAATTGGCACTAATGCACTTTTTTTAAAGTATCTCATATAATGAGCCATAATGGTATGAATATTTACCTGCCTTATACTGTAAGTATGTCAATAGTGTTTTTCTTATGTTTTTCCTCTCAATCTTTATAAAGTAAAATTATAGAGTACATTATGGGATGGTTTGGGACAATTGGTTGTTGACTTATAACAGCTATTGCACTTAAAATCATCTCAACTATTTATCATGTCTGCACAACTATTCTGTATAACTTCATTAGCATGCAGTAGATTTAGTATATTCTTTTTTAATTATATTGTTATAATCATGACCATAACCAGCAGAGAATTGACATATCATTAATGAACTAATTCTAATATATGAGCATGGCCAGGAGAGCCCCTTGAGGTATAAGATACTGGCGCCAGGCCATGAAGAAGAAATCATCTTTTAGATATCCTATTATCTAGTTAGCTTATTAATAAACTTTTCTGATTTTTATTATCAGTGTTTTCTTGTTTAAACTTCCAGAATAGATGTACATAGCTTTTTTGCTTTCATGTCTTAAGAAGTAGTCACTATAATATTATGAAGAATCCCTATTTTCAAAGACAGAAGTCTTAATATTATATCAAACTACCTTGTGTACTTAATAGAAGAGAGCTTATTGGAGTCATTTAGTATATTTAAGGTTTATTAGAGCAACTATCTTTCCAATTATAAGCAGGAGCTTTAAGATAAGCGAGACTAGATGACAATTTTTAGTCCTAGAGGGGTTCAACCCAAGAGTGGGTGTCCACGCATTTTTAATTGATTTAGTTCTAAAATAAAAATTAAATACAAAACTCTCAATATGGCGTCGTTGCAGTAAGCCTAAGTGGCATTATTGAGTGGATAACAGGTCAGTTTGTTTACCTTCCACCACGGACCTCAGGGCACACATGAAGGTAGAAAAATGGGATTAGGGGATTTAATGGAATGGGGAATAAGGAGGAAGGGCTAAGGTTGCCTTTTTTAATATGTCATACAGTGATTATAGCCTTGATGTACTGGACAAGCTGAAATTCAGATATTTAGTATTTTTTGTCATACAAGAGGATGATTTGAGAACTTATTTGTTTTAGGGGTAGTTAAGGTTGAAAAACGCCAACTTAGCGGTGTCAGTGCGTGAGTGACACATGGCAAATGCAAGATCCCTAATATTATCCTGAGCTTCCTCAGGTAAGTCATATAGGAAACTAGTGCATGGAATTCCGCAAAAGAGGCTTAATAGACTCATGGAGGGATTTGTGGGGTGGAATCCTAGTTGTTCAGAAGCTGCTTTTATGGCAAGCTTGGTTATTTTTTGTTAGGGAACCCCTTTTAAGGGCGAAGGATTAACTGGAGCTAAAATTTAATAGGGTAGAAGAATTCCAGAAGGCCATGTTTGGGGTTGTTTTAAGATATTAGTATCATCGGTAACTTATTTATAGAGAACTAAATTAGTTTAAACAAACAAATAAAGGGTGTTTTTCTAAGCGAAAAAACTGCTTCCACCCCTAGTGCAGGTTTTGAGTTCAAAACCTGTACTGGCTAGAAAACATTCTTGGTGTGGTATATTTGTCCCAAGGTTGACCCACCTCAAATAATTTCTTTTATACAGACAAATACAGACCATCAAAATGAGCTAATTTCTTGGTCTGGAGCATTTGGCCCTAAATCTACCAATCAAGGAAATTTTGTAAGTGGCCTTGTAAGTCCAGGGGAGCGCCTCCTCCATTTGATTGAGGGTGTTCCCTTTCCCATCCAAGGAGGGACCAAGAAGGCCAGTTGGCCCACTTGTCTCCCAAGGCGACCTCACTCATGTGGTTGACAAGCGTTGGGTCACCACTTATTCTTTAAGGACCCCTCCACCCATTCCACTATTAACTTCAAATGATTTGATACTACCAATTATGGGGATTAGTGACAAGATATCAGAGAGTTGGCATTCTCATGAGAGAATTTGGTTCAAATGAGTCGATGGTCACAAGCCTTTGGCATCAGGACCTGATAGCCTCAAACATTTAGCAACAAATCCTGACAAGTGCATACTTTTGGCAAATATAATTAGTGTCATATGCTCAGTAAAGCTTGTTAATGGCATGGGGTCATCAGGAAACGCTGCCATTAGTTTAAACCCCACCAGAAGCATCAAAATCTACATATAAAATTTTTTGCTTGGCCAAACGTATGCTGAAGTGACTGGGTATGGGCTGGTTTCTGTGCTGGACATTTACCTTTGCAGCCTAAAAAATAATGCTTTAGGTTGAGTTCCACTGGAAAAGTAAAATGTCAGCCATTTGCAATTTTCTAACGATGTTATGAGTTTCTTATTATAATAAAAATGAGAAAGTTGAAGAAATTGGCTAAAAGTCCCTGGCTGATTCTTGGTAGAACCTCATTAATAAAGCAAACACCAGTTTGAAACCTGTATGTTCACTGGTAAAATTTTCTGGTCAGATTACTCTGACATCACCATGGACTTTGAGGTTACCATTGATAGGCTCTACCAACCCCAACGAAGTCCTTCAATGCACCTGTTTTAGGACCCCCCTTTTATAGGCTTGGCAGGGGTCCTATAAGTCCCAGGGAACATCCCCTGGGTGTTGATTAGGCCATTTTCCTGTTCCCAAGCAAGAAGGTATCAAAGAGGATGGCTGTACCCCTCGTTACTCAGGGAGATCTCACCCATGTGGTAGACAAGCGCTGGGTAACAGCTCTTCTGCTTCAGATCCCTCCCCAGTACCCACACTCACCTCAGCAGAACTGTTATGGGGAATTAGTGAAATCTGTACCAAGATCACCAAAATGATTTTATTTAGAACAAAATTGAGTGGGATGAAGACTGATCTATCAGCCAGAATCATCAACAGTTTTGATTCAGCTAACACTATGATCGAAAAAATCACCCCCTCTCAAAATTTTCAGGGATCATCCCCAACGGGCAGGTAACAGCATCAGGCACCATTGATGAGGGTTAAAGCTCCCTTCTGGAAAATTGGGCATTTTGGCTGACACAATGCTTTTGACCAAATGAATGGCCCAGCGACTGGGCATGGGTGGGTTGGGCATCCCAAACCCGTTCCCTACCAAATAGGCCTTCCCCCACATGGGGTGGCCTTGGAGGATTCCTGCTGCTCATTGGGCCAAGCCGTCATGCCAAACTGTCAGAAACATAGCTGAGCCTCAGTTCAGATGTTTAAGGTCGAACCAACAGTGAATCAGCCTGCTGCCAAATTCTTCGATGTCAGTTCCCAGTGAACTTATCACCCCATTCCAGAATAATTCACCAGTTAGGTCAAACTTGTGGGACCCAATCCTGGCTTGGTTTCCCTCCAAATCAATGACTATTTAATTAGTCGCATTTCACTGAGAAAATTGTTGGTCAATTTTCTTCCTTTTCCTTTGCAATAAAATTTTGCCGCAAAAAACCAATCAATTTTTATTTAGTTGATTTCCTTCTGGCCAAATCCCAAATAGCTTTTCCCTGGTGGTCCCTCGGTCCATACACCAGATGGGGTCTTCCAGTGCTCATTGTCACTATGGCCCCCACCATCGTATATTGGATTCAGCGAGCAAGATAGATACTTCTGGCGATTTAACCCTGTTGTTATGAACTTTCAACAACAGTATACTGGGATTTTGTGTCCTTATGTCCACCATCTTCAAGCAAGGATCCACCCCCTTGTCTCCCCAGTTAAACCATCCCTGTATACTGGTGAACTCATTGAAACTATTTCTGTGACTCCGCCCCCTGCAGTAAGACCTCCAGGGTCTGGGGCGGGCCCAATTTGGTTCATTCTTGGGATGATACTTACTATTGTCCTACACCAACGATTCATCATTTCCCAATGCCCACCTCCATACAACGTCATTTGGTTGGCAATGCCTCTGGAATTCTGGCTTGCTTTTTGGGTGCTTACATAAGCTGACTGGCAGGCCGGTCTAAACTTCTTCTACCATTTCCATGACATAATTGACTAACCATTGTTTCCAGCCACTTCCACCTGCTCTTCAAGATGGGCGCTGCAGTGGTTACCCTTCATCAAATTAATGTGCAATCAGTAGCCTGCTTTTTGTTGTTTGTTTGGTCACTTACCAATTTCAGGAATAGGATCCGCTCTACCTTGGAGAATCTTCTTCAGACCGCCCAAGCTGCGCAGATTGCTGCTCCTCCCCCTCCCTGTCATGTACCAATGACGTTATTGTGGGTGTATATGCTAAAGACAAGGCTGGGTGCCAAAAAGCCCAAAAGGTGAAACTTCAGGCCCTTTCGGACCTGAAGCATACTGTGGACCAGCGCTGAATGCAGGCCAGGTATGCTCAGGTTGGCCTGGAGGAGGAACCTAGGGCCCAGCCTTGCAGCAAGGCATTCGCGTTAAAATGAACCATTTACCAAATTAAGGTGGATGGTTCGGTGTGCTTAGTTTTGGAACAAGGGTTCAAAACCTGTTCCTGCTATGAAATAACGCGCTCAGGTCGAATCCAACTTCAGTCAATAACTCAAGTGAAGTCAGTTTCAGCCTATTTTACTAACTTGGATGGAAGTATTGCCCTATTGGCGAGTTGCTACTTGGGCCCACTGCAGCATAACCCCAATTTCCCCATCCAAGCTTAAATACATTTTCCTCTAACCAACATTCCTTGTTGGTCGTCTTTCCATTTTAATAAAACCTGATTTTTTTGTATATTTCTATGTTATTTCCAGTTAACCTGTGCGCGGACCTCTTCAAGGAGGTCTCACAATATACTAACCAATTGATCGTAACCACAGTAAGACCTTCTTTTGGTGCTCCGTTGGGCCGCCCAGGTTCCCTCCAACCTGTGCCGCTCCCTACTGCTCCCACCCAGCACCCCGTCATTTCTGTTGAAGGTTTCCCACTGTGGATAACCACTTTTGCAGTTAGCTGCTCTTGCTCCAGCACCATCTGCGGGGCACTAGCAGCTGCCCTTATATTGGCTGGTTTCCTGGTGTTGGCCTTGTGCAATCTGCAACACGCTGGGAAACGGAGAGTTTCAGATACTCTCCTGACATTAGATGACCAACCACCTTTTCCTATGTTCACAAACTTTTCTGCGTGGAACTTTTATAAAGTGGAAACAGTGGCCGTCAGCTGTGGGCTCCAGCTGTCATTAGCCGCACCTCTGTTTCCTCATTTTCCAGAAGGTTGGAGCAACTTGGCGTTATTTTGGTTGCTTCCAACTGGAAAGTATCCACCCTTTGTGTTCATACCTGGTGGAGCTGGACACTTCGATATCTGAATGTTGTGATTCCCCAACTTTCCACCAAAATTACTAAATTTCATTTCAAGAAACAAATTTTTCATCACCAGCGCATTCAGAAAATGCCGGCGGAATCAGCGCAGATGGGCCTGGTGGTGTTGGCCTTGGATAACGTTGGGCATTCCATCACAGTTTCAGGGTTAGGGTCATTCGCGTCTAAAAATGCGTTTTATAACGAAACCCTGGCCTCTATCTCTGACTCTTTTGTTTGGTCATATGGCTTGGATGAGGACTCTATTTCTGTGATTAAATTACCCCTGAGAACCCACGGTTGACTTCTACCATGATCCAGGGCACTCAGGAGGTGGAGAAGGAACTTCGTTTCAGATACAATCAAGTATATGCACCTGCAGAAGGCATGGTGGGGTATGTGGCCTCAGAATTAAGAGTGGCCAAATATCCCACCTCCTTTTGATTCCCAAATCCATTCTGTGTGCAGGCTTGAGCTAGATAATGAACTTTGGTGAAGTGTTGTC